>JABFPN010002920.1:0-20008 GCA_022817305.1 Leptoteleia sp. ZL-2020
GGGGGGGGGGGGGGACTTGTACGCAGGGTTGGCTTTGTGCCGCGATTTCCTCGCGTTCCGATGCGAACAGAAGCCGGGGGGTAGCGCGTTCTCGTGCCGGCGAGAAGTAGTTTGCAAAAGATTGTCGGTTGGCGAATTCGTAAACTTGAATAGCGGGCGCAATACGTAAAGCCTTGGCTACTGGTCTCCCCTGGCAGCGCTCGCGAAAACAAGAGTGGCGCAGACACAGGCGGATGGAAGTCGAGGAATAAAAAAAGAAAGAAAGGATCGGGTCGGGGAGGCTTGGCGGAGTAGGGGGGGGAGGCAGGGGGATGTTGCCGTCATTGCCGCTAAAGAAGCATAAACGCTCGTGGCACGACAATGGGAGATACATTTTTGCTTCGCCAAATGCCTTTAAACGGGCTTTTTAAAAGGAAACTGGGGAGAATACATGTTCCTCCGCGATGGTCGGCCCAGAATTCGACATGTGTGTCAAGTAGACGTACTGAAGTTTTGTGTCGCGAGACAAAAAAAAGTAAAGTTGCCTCAAGAGCGTGGTTTTATTTTGTTCTAATCGAAAACGGGGACGCTTTTAATCGAATTATTGTTTAGCTCCCTCGCGGGCGAATCGATTTCTCTTTTCAATTGCTCCTTTTTTTTTTCCTACGGCCAGTTTGACGGACTTTTTGTCGCAAGACTATTTCTTAGCAAGGATATTTCTTACACGGAGAGATTATTAAAGATTATTAAAAATTTACTGACATTGCTACTAAATTGGTTGTATGTTTGCAAATTTTGAGAAATTACTATCTTAAGTTAGCATAACGTACCATTTGGTCCACAATGATTCCTAGAAAGTTGACACTTTTTACTAACTTGAGATAGTAATTTTTCAACTTTTACCAACATGAGACCAGTGTACTTAGCAATGTCAGTAATTTTTCTTAATCTTTTTTCTCCGTGTAACATTAATATTATAGTTGATTGAGGATAGTAGAATTCAATAAACATTTATTCATTTCGAAGCAAGTCGCACGAATGTTTCGTTTACACGCAAAAAAAATCTGTTGGAGTTATTTATTATTAATTAAAACAGAAATTTCATATTAGCCCGAAAAATTAACTTCTTTTTTATAAATTATAATCCATGAAAGCTGAAATGCAAGTACAATTTCAAGGCTTTAATAAAATAAGTCCGTTTCTTTGTGCCGAATAAGAACAAGCAGTTATACATTAATTGCAATAATGGTGCAGTTATGTTAACCAGAAAATTTCTGACTTGTTTTTTATTTCAGACGAACTTTCTTGAGATTCAATTTAAAATGATATTTATAACGGACTGTTTAAATAAATAAGAATCGTCAAATTAATTTAATGGTTTGAAATATTATTTACCATAATGTTTGATTGGAAAATTTAAAAATTATTTATGATTAATAACGTTAACATGGAATATGCATTTCGAATTCTTAATTTTTAATTCAAATAAACTTTAATATATATTATATATTATCTTGCAATATTCCACACTCAGTTGATATAGAAAAAATTTATACACGAAAGGGAATAAAAATTTTACTATACTATCAAAAAAAGAAATTCATAAAATTTGATGTTCTTTTACGAGTTAGGTTTCAGTGACGTAAAAAGGGCCATATACTGTTCTCAATCTACTGCACGCATGGAGGGAAAATTTGTCAAATCAAACAAATCTATTCGGTCATTTTAATTTGGTTAAATCAACAAATTATTCCTTCTAATTAACATAATAATTTGGTCATGTACATTACAAAGAAGTTTTGGACTCGTTTAACAAAAATCTATTCAACAATGTCAAAAAAAATTTTTTTCTCCGCGTATACTCCTTTATCACATCGTTCGCTTTAATATATCCTCCAACTTTTCGAATTACGCAAATGACGAAGAAACCATTTTTACGAAAGAAAATTTTAATTTCCTATTAATATTCCCAACTTTCCCCCGCCGAGTCTTAACGAACAATCAGAGTGCATGACGAAACGAATTGCCATAAAGGACGTGTCTCAGGTGTCCGCGGTCTTCATTCCGCGATGCACCATAAATATGGTAATTTGAATAATAACGTTTTTGTCATCGTGCATTTTGCAACGGGAATTGTTCAAAAATGGCTATGCAAATTTGAAGAAGTGCAAAAATTGTTGTTTTTCCATTGTTTCGGGCGTGCGCGCGGGGGCCGCCCGTACCCGTTCTTACCCGGCAAAAATGTATATTATTTTGCGGCTCTTCCGCACTGATATCGCGTAAACTGTTACCTACGATATGCAAATTGCGCGAATTCAAATGCGAGAAAAGCATATTTGGGGAGTAAACAAAAGTACGTGGGAGCTTCTTTCCCCGGGATAAGAGTAATTTATGAATGCGCGAAGGGCAAAAATTTAATATCGAAAAGAACTGCTGATTAGTCTCGGGGTTTTTCTTTTTTTTTTTGCGCGCACCGAGTAATGGAATAATGCTGTTTGCTTAACACGTATAACTTTCGTTTGATTACTTTGGTATTTCGATACAAATGCCAACATGGAGCCGGGAAAAAAGTGGAGTAAAAAAGTGGATGCGATAAAAAAAAAAGAAGTTCGCATCCAGAACGAGCAGTGTGCATAAAATTTGTTTGTAAACGAAAACGAAGATTGCTGAATTATAATGGACTGGGTGAAAGGTTTTGGAATTGCAATTGTTTCCATGAGATAATGCAGTTGTTTAATGTAAGAAGGAATGAAATA
This sequence comes from Leptoteleia sp. ZL-2020, assembly GCA_022817305.1. Classification (NCBI taxonomy): domain Eukaryota; kingdom Metazoa; phylum Arthropoda; class Insecta; order Hymenoptera; family Scelionidae; genus Leptoteleia; species Leptoteleia sp. ZL-2020. Next base: position 2,736 of record JABFPN010002920.1, read on the forward strand.
TACACGGGGAAAAATACTGATGAAAATTATACTGGTTATTAATGAAGTGGGGATGTGTGTGTGTGTGTACTTCTTTCCTTGGAAATTGTGCTCGTTTGCTTTTACATTTTACCAAGATCTTGGCAATTCTTTCGAATTTCAGTTATTAAAGTCAACAGATTATAATCCACGAGATAAAAAAGAAACTGATAACAGTGTCCGAAGAATAAAGTGTATCACCATTAGTCAGTAATTTTTGTAATTTGTACCAGTATCCTTCTAGGTAATTGTATTTAAATTTATTTAAATTAACATGGAGAACTAATTTGCGAAATGGCTCGAATAATGATAACAATGGCAAAAAGAAATAATATCCGAATAATCGTTGGAAAGAACGAATACAAGCTTCAGGATGATAACTGTCAAATTGTTCAAGTTTAGTGATTACGTGAAAATTAGTGTACTAGGATGATCATTTATTAAGGATAATTGGAGAAAGATTGATGAATTGTGATTAATGATAATGCGTTTGATGAATAGCGATGGATATAAAATGATGGTTGAAAGGTAAAAATGTTTTATTAGGATGAATTAGCTGTGGCGAGTTCAAGAGTATGGATTACACAACGAGCCATATTAAATGAAGACAAAGTATAAGTGCAAATTACCGAATATAATTGATTTAAGTAATAGCGGAGTTAAGCTGTAATAAATTGTAAAAATAAAAGAAATATTCTTTTTTTTGCTGCGTTAACCGTAAAAGTCAAAATTTTAGTGTTTATATTTATATTTATCTTATAACGTTTTTTAAATTGTATGTTAAGTATGGCAAGAAGTCATTTATTTTCATTTTTAAATCCAGTATAATCATTTTTAACCCATTTTTTTCTCTCAGTTTAAAAGAGGTGTAAAACTATTCCAAATACATTAACAAAAAAAATTCCATCATTAGTGATTTACAATTAACAAGACGTCAATCAATGTTAATCGTTTTTTTTTATTATATCCATCGTTCAAAGACGATCAACGAAGTTTTAATCGCCTGAAAAGCAATAAAATTTTGTTATTCTCAACCGCTCGATGATGAAGTATTATACCTTTTCTTGTCCATAAAACTGTTCAATCTCCTCGAGTCGATAGAAAATTACGATTTCAATCACTACATGTCATTAACTTAAAATATTTTTCTTTTAATTGCTCGGGAATTGCTGAAAGTTGAAATTGCTCTCGCGCTGCGACCCAACGACCTTCTTAAGTTTCGAAAAGCACTAGAAAACAATAATTGTTATTCTTATCGCGAGCCGTTAATGACGTTAAACAATATAAACTGTCATGGCACGGACGTTTCAAATCACTTTAATCCCTTTTCGCGAATATCCCTTTCGTTATTTTACAACGGCATATCCTGTTATCCGCGAACGATTGAAAAATTTCATAATCCCATTGCTTTTGAGCGATCAAAGCTCTATCTCTTTCTGTTGCATTGACGAAACAGTGGAATTAGTTTAACATTACGCCGGGAACAATTTATTACCAGTCACTATACAATATTTTTATGACAACTCGGAGATATGGCTGTATTTAAAGTATTTAGGAAAAAAAATAATATAAATATTTGACTCATACACTGAGAGAAAAATGTTTGTAAACATTGTAATCCTTTTTTTTTTTGTAATTTGAGGACACAATCGATAAAGCCAAAGAGTTACAATAAAAAATTATAAAATGTGGTCATAAAACACGTAAATATTATGATTTTTCACTTTATTTTGACCAATGTTTGAATACATTGTATAATTTTTTATTTTACTTTTTGCAACCTATTCCATCATGTCCTTAAATTACAACGGAAAATTACAATTTTTTCAAAATTTTTCTGTTCGTGTATACTCTGATGTAAACTGGTCTTGTATTGGAAAAAGTTGAAAAATTACTATCTTAAGTAACTAAAAAGTGTCAGCTTTCTAAGAACAACTGTCAACAAATTGATACATTTTGCTATCTTAAAATAGCAATTTCTCAAATTTTACAAGTATATAACCAGTTTCCTAACAATGTCAATAATTTTTATTAATCTTTTCTCTCCATGTAAGTAACCATACTCTTCACTATAAAATTCTAAGATTATCATGTTACGTACCACGTTTAATTCAGCCCCATAAAAAAAGTAATTAAAAACAAACCTTTAAAAGAGGGCAAAGGTAAAAAGAACAAAAAAAACAAAAAGAAAAGAATATTATAACACAATAAAAGTTTACACCGGGTGAGTGTTTTTGTGCGTAAAAAAAGAAGAAAAAAAAGCATGAAAAATGTTCGCCCCAACTTTAAGCAATGTACACTGGTGGGTGGGGGGTGTAGGGGGAAATGTCGCGCGAGGGAAATATTGTGTTGACAGGAGCGCGCGGGGGAATTGTTTGGCGGGTATGACACGCGTTTGGCCGTGACTACCGCCGACCGTCCGTTATCCACGCAAATCCAAAGTTGGCGAGAGCGACTTTCGAGCGTAGGCGCGCGGACTGCGAGCAAGTTGGAAAGTGCAGTCACGCGTATCTCCTATGCGAATGTCGGGCGTATAATTTTTGCCTCGCAGCATCGACGAAAGATCGATAGACCGAGATTGCGCAACTCGCGGAGTCGCAATTCGCCCGATTATATCCGCTACTTTTCCCTTTAACGTTTTGATCCCCGATCGATGGGAAATTAAACGCGGCTGAAAAATCCCAGTGCATTTATTTTTCATCCTTAATTGTACCCCTCAAGTCTCAGCTGTAATAAACACGGTATGTAAACTGGAATTATGCTCCGTCCTATATAGAAAATCCAACGGTTATCCGTTGGTAACGAACGGGCCAAGCTTTGGCATGATGATGCCAGACTACGGTGAAATTCTATCTTGGCCCAACTCTGGGCCGACCGTTGGGTAACCATTGGGCCATGGTTGGCCCGAGAGAAACATTCCCGTCGACTTATATAATATACAACATGGAAACCAATCGTGCTCCAATTTTGACATAACCATTAGTCCATGATTAATTAAACACATGAATTGATTTTTTTCACTATAAATTATAATAATAAATTAAAACAATTTTTAGTTATCAATTTATATCTATCATTTTTAATGATACTTTTTTGACAATATTTATTTTAATGTAACAAATCAATAGCAACTAACTTATGGTAAACAGTCGTCAGTATACATTTTGCTTTTATATTTGATACAAAATCAACTTTTACTGAATTTATCTTTTTATCATAACGATTGTTAGCCAATACTGGGCCATTCACGATCCAATTGTTTAGCCGACGATTGATAGCCAATCCTCGGCCAGGCTCTGGTCGATTGTCCATCCGATAGTTCGTGCAATGATTTGGTCACGTGATAACGATGTTTCATACCGATTAGTAACCGACGGTAAGCCAACTGGTTGCCAATCTTGGGCCAATATTCCCCGCGTAAATTGACCTCGTATTTACATGCACGAGCGTGACGTAAATACATATTTTTTGGACTCAAAGAACGAGACGAATCGACAGCTGGAATGTCAACTATTGGGATACAGTGGTTGGACGGTGGGGGAGGGGGTGGTATGGAGGGGTCAACGTTTTCCTGATTACTTAACCGAGTCCATTAACGGCGAACGACGCGGAAGGACGGCGAGTGGACAGGCGTAACATGAAAATGCATAAAGCGCGCGCGCGTCGAAGAAATAATAGCCAGAAATGCAGCGCCGTAGTCGAAATGAGAAATCCGATTAAGGCAAGTGTACTCTGAATACTAACGGCGTGCTATCATAAACGCGAGACAGTGGCTCTCATGCGCCGGAGCCCGCGGATTTACATCTCTTTACCGGCTCGTATCCGGCAATGCGCGACACGTACGGTGCGTGCGAAGAAAGGGATAAAAATGAAGAAAAAAAAAAAGAAGAATAAAATGTAAAAGCGGCGACAATTTCGCGCGGAAAAAGAGACAATGAGGGTGATAAAGAGAAGGGGGTGGGGGTAAAAGGAGAAGCGATGCCGAGGCGAACTATTTGATCGCCTATAAAGTCGCAACAATTCTGGCTCCCGGGGCGACGATTACCCCCCTTTTGCTCCTTTTCCGCGTTCCAAAACCGACGCTTAATATCGGAAATGAGTCGACTCATTGTGTTGTTTGCTGCGCAACCTTTGCTCCCGCCACGAGCGACGAAGGACCGTTTAATTTTCCCGGCCAATTTACGGGAGAGTGTGTGTTAGGATGGAGGGGTGGAGGGGGGTATCGGAAAAAGCGGAGCTTGCATCGCGCGAAATAATTTGCCGAGCTCGGTGTAAATTTCGCGGGGCCGACAGCGCCGCGTGACTTATGCCCGCCAACGCTCGACCGGACGGCTGGCCGTTTCTTGCGCCACCACTTTTGCCGGCAATTGTTTTCCGGCTGCGTTGCGTTGCGTGATTGACCGCGACGATCTTGCGCCCCGCATTGTTACGCGTGCGCGGGAAATTGAAATTCATCGGTTTTAGTCGGGTTTTAAGCGTTTCATAATTTGACAGGATTTATTTTTTTTCTCTCTCTTTTCTCGCATTATCGACAGGATTTATAATCAGCTTTATCTGGATGCTCGATTTGTCGCGTTCGCGTTGTTTTGTGGCTCAGTTTTTGGTCAAGTTTCATTACGGTTTTTCGTGGTTATTATTATATTTGAACAAAGGTTGCGAGATTGTGAAGAACGAAACGCACGGTAACACATTTTATGAGTAAATGATAAATATTTTTTGACGGATTTATGGTCATATGCGCTGCGAGAAATTTATTTGTTGTTAATACTATATTTCAGTAGTGCGTAGAAGGAAGCAGGTACAAAAATTACTACATTGTATAGCAGGGATGACGTAACAAGTGTAGTGTTTTTAAAAATATAATAAAGATTAATTTAAAATTAAAGTTGAAAGAGTAAAACAATTTTTAGATAATAAAAAAATTTATTTTCTTTTTTTTTTTTCTTTTTTTCAACTTAAAAATAATGCAAATACAGTTTTTATAATGTCATATAATATTCCTTTCAACATCCTCGGTTATTCAGTTGCACTGTAATTATGATTGGCCTGATTCAGGCTTTATCTTTCTTGCATCTAGGCGTAAGAAGCGCAACTTCGATCGTCGATCGTGACGAATAAAAGTTGCGAGCGAATATATCGCCGAACGGAAAATATTCCTTGGATTTAATCGTCATTTTTGGTGCATCTTTTTCAAGTGATTATCCCTTTAATTCACATTCTTGTTCAATCCACGATTTTTTTTGAAGTTAAGATGCGAAGTAAAGCAATATTTTACTCGATTATTTTCCATTTTATGTTTATTACTTCGACAAATTCTCGAAAAAAAAGAAAGAAAGAAAAAAATAATCAGTTCCTTCTGACGGAGTAAAAGAATTGTTCGAGATAGCTTAACAAATCTAAACAAGTCACGTACGACTCCATGCTATTTTCAATCGGAATATAGCTCTCAAATTACTTTTACATTCAGACATTGTAAATTTAACGCTGCTCGATACTAAATAAATTATCTCTTGTTTGTATTTTATTCTTTGTTGCCACACCGGAGTAAATTAACCCCGCGATTTAAGTGTAATGCACTAAGGAAACGAAGTGATAAGAAGTGGAATTTCAATCTATTACAGTTGTAATGATACAAATTTGTTAATTGAAATTAAATTCAATTAAATGTCGTGTATAAATTAATGCAGCTGAATCCGCGCGGATTATACGTAATTAGAAATATTTAGGTGGACTTAAATAGTTTTTTCATTTGGTCAAATAACTAATACGATAAAACTAATTTAAAAAAAAAAAATTTACCCGGTAATTTTGCAAACAAAGTAATTCACACAACACACGCTTTAAGTGGAAAAAGGGAAATTCACAATGGCCGAAAATTGACCCAGATGCAGAGTAACCGGGGATTAAAAGTGGGTCGGAATTGTTATTTAAACGCCTGTTAAACATCACTTACTGCTGTGAGGTACAGTTCCATCTTTCGCTATTTCGTTGAAAAGAATATAATTTCGTGACACGCCATTCTGGACGCAAATTTTAGCGATGAAAAAGCCGCAGTCGTACTCTCTCGGCTAATTTGTCCGTTTTATTAGTCCCGGCGTCGTAATATAAATCACGCGTATATATTCGATAAAATTCATCTCGTGCGACCCCTATAGGATATCACTGGAGTGGACCTATTGAGCTGTGTGAAGTTGGCGACCCAAATTCGGGAAAGTCTAACAAATTTCAGTTTTCTGGATGGAAGTATAATAGTTCTAGAGTTCCTCATAGGTTTTATCAATAGTTCTAGTAAAATAACATTTTTATAGCAAAAAATAGCAAAAAAAACTCTAAATTTGTTTAGATTTTTCCAAATTTGCAACGAGCCAGACTCGTGCCAGTACTGACTGAAAAAAATTGTTCAGTGCTAGGATATGTACTGTGTCATTAGTAAAATAGTACTGGAACAGTGTTAGTCCTCTGGTACAGATTAAACTATATATTAATTAAGACAAGAAGATGTCATTTGTCCCCATTTTTACATACAGTATAATAATTTTTATCCCAGCTTTTTTTTCAGTGTACTAAAATATAATTTGTAATATTTAGCAGTTTAGTCTGACATTTATAATTTGTACGTACATTACATAAAAATTAAGTAATAATAGTAATTATATTTTTAAATGCTCCTGTAACAAAAATATTTTGTTTAAAATTCCTTAAATTTAAAAAATCATAACGGTTATGAATCTTCCTTTTCGATGTACTGGGGCATTAAAAGCTAAGCATTCGCATATTTACAATGTCGCGAAGTGGTTGCCCAACGTCCTCGTTAATGAGCCATCGAGCAAGTCGCAGTCGCGATTCCACACGTCCCGACCTTTTTTTTATCCGCCGCGGAAGATTAATCACCGCGAACGACAATGTCAATCTCGCGTCGCCGATACTCTTCTTTCGCCAAGTTGGCTCACTTTGGGATGCGCGGGGGCTGCTTTTGACGGCGCGCGTCAATACCCCGGGCTCCTGATATTCCCTGCATTTAAATCAACGCGCTTTTACGTTTCGTTTTCGACGTGATTACGCGCGCATAAAAGGACGGTTACCAAGGTACGTCACTAATTCGCCGCGCAATTCCAAAACCGATTCCGAAAGAGCCGCAAATTAATGATCGCGAATGCGAATTCCTTTCATCGCCAATTCATGTTCGGATTGTGCAAACTTAATCAGAAATTTGATCAAACCGAGCTCTGTTCTCTGATTCGATGTTGATTCTTTATTCGAATTCCTTAGTTTAGTGTTAGAATTTTCAGACGCACTTGGAATAGTTTTCTTTAATCATTTTTTTTCATTGGAAAAAGTGAGAATCGACCTTTTACGAGAAGTCAAACGAGGATATTTGCGAATAATAAAATTGTTAATATTCGAATAGAATATAATATTTAAATTTCAAATTAATTTAAATTGATGTTTTTTTTTTAAATTAAAGTCATTTCTGCAAATTGATATATAATTTTCATTTGTAAAGAAATTTGTTAAATAATATCTTACGTAAAGTTTATGCTTTACAGAGTGAACTTTTTTTTTTGAACGAATATACATTTCATTAATTGAATACCCAGCGTGGAAAACGTACTGTGGCAGAGTCTGTGGCCACTGTGGCCAACTGAGTCAATTAATAAATCGAAATGAATCGAATATCTTCACTGTCTAATAAATTAAACTGACAGTTTAATATAATATTTACATTACAAAATAGGAGCAAACTCCGTGCAATTAACTGCATAAAACTGACCGTGCAAAAAACTGACATGCAGAAAAGGGTGCAATTACTTGCGTAAAACTGTTAATTTTTCTATTTTACACGGGGGGGGGGGGGAAAGTAAAGCTTAAAACATTTTTTATACATTGTCCAAAAAGTGAAAATAATAACTCTAACATCATAATAATAAACACAAAAAATTATTTTAAGATAAACTACTACGAGTCCTGTAAAATATATTGAAAATATTATTATTATCAAACACATTTTACCAGACTCGAACGATAATTTTTTACATTAAATAAGTATATCCGGTATTTACTATAAAGTATAGTATTTTTAATAACTCCTCCCTCTTAGTATAAGAGCAATTATTAATATTTTCGAATTAAAATTTGCCGTGTAATCTTGAAATTTTACCATTATTCATGTAAAAAATAACTGCATCTTTAATACGTCCTTAAATTCGTTATAAAAAATAGCAATTTCGGATATCCTTTTTTATTCGGTGTACTTAATATAAAAGGAACTTGAGAAGTACACGAGAGAACCTTTCCTCGGTAGCGTCATTAAGCTTGTACATGGAAAATTGGTTTGCCTTTTCGCGACATTTCGGTTCAATCAAAATCACGTCATCGGTTTGCGCTCGTTCGCCCGTGATCCGTCATCGAATAATTGAATATCGGGGTGGGGGGATCATTAATTATGTTTCAGCCCGGTGGATGTATCTTTCGGGATAATCGAATCGTCACTCGATTACTTTCGCGGTTCGCCCGTTTTATTTCACCCGGGCGATCTTTCCTCGTTTTATCGTTCAATCCATCGGGCGGAGGGGACGGGGGGAAGCGTCGCGGGGCCGATCGATGGGAGGGACGAGAGCGCGAAAGGGACAAAATCGAGGCTTTTTTAACGACGCGATAGAGACGCCGCGTCTGGCGGTGGGTGGGAGAGCGCGCGCGGTGCGCACACGTACTCGCGGCCGAGTCGAGCTGGCAGATGCTCGGCCGCGAACCGGAGGAGGAAAAGAGGATCGCGTCGAAATATTATGTCAATTTTTAAATATTTTGGATGATTATTGTCGGAGTACAGATATACACGGAGAAAAAAGATATATCAGAAATTACTATTTTTTTGATATCAATATATTGAAAAGGTAAATATTAGTAGAAGAGTACTAGAAATTGCTTTGATACTTATTATTTTTACTATTTTTAATAGTAAAAATTTTGTCTCTTCAGAGATATCAAATGGATATAAATTGTTTTCAATTTTTACTAGGGCCCAGTCTTATAATTCCAATACTGGCACGATTCTGGCCCTTTAATGGCAAACAAAATGTACCAGTACTGGACCCGTAGAGTATTTCCCACTGGGAATGCTCAATCCCCAAACATGTTCGCTCCGGATCAAATAATTTCGTTACCTTAACGCGGAAAAGAAAGGAGGAAGGGGTGGGCTGGGTCGAAGTGGGGAGGGGGAGGAGGGGGCGGAAGAGCGTTTACTTAATGAAAAAATGTACGAATAAAAAGTTGAATTTTGTATTAACGCCAGATTGAAATCAAACTCGGGTTTTTATAAAACTTTTCCTTTTTTCTCCCACGTACACACCGGGTAAAATAATTTAACGCACCGAGAAAGCTTTTATTAAACGTTACTATTTTGTTTATTAACTCGGCGAACGAATTGTGCCAAGTGAAGGCAAATTTATTTATTAACTCGGCCGAGTGAAGTACTGCGTACAAAAGTAATATTAAGTGCGGTAAATTGTATCCTTTAAACACTGCATTTTTCTATGCTAATTCCGCGGAGCGCGCGCGCGCAGGGCTCATTTAAAACTGCCGCGATATTTTGCTCGGCGATAACACTCAATTAGAAGATAGCTTTTTGAAATTTGCATGTAATTAAAAGCAGCATTACAATAAGTTAACGTAGCTTACGCGAACAATGACTGGCTCGTTGTTTCATTTTCTCTCTCTCTCTCCCCGTTTTACCCTTTTTCTTTTCGGCGCCGCGCGCGAGTCAGTTCATCCGGCGATTCTTAGCCGATGAAATAATCGATCGTGAAAACAAAATAACGAGCGTGGGGCGAAATTTACGAGTGGACCGGTTTACGGGGCAATTTGATTGGGCGAAGCGGGGGCCGGGGCTGAATGGGAAAGGCCCCGGTGCATTATTAAGCGCGTTATGGAACGGCGATTATGTGGGAATTTTATCTATACAGGTCACGCGACGATCGTCTTTTCATTGCGCCCCGCGCGAAATCGTCCGATTCTTGAATGAATTGTGCCGGGCGAGGTTGGCGCGGGTAAAGAGCGCGCTGTCGATTCGCTTTCATTCAGCGCGATAAGGCACGGCCAGTTTACTCGTCGATATTTTAATATCCCATAGTTGAATGGTCGCCTTATCGCCGAGTATATATGTATATATATAGATATATATGTATATGCGAAATAGGCGACTGAAGACGCGGCTCTTTTCCCACCGCGGCACAATGTTTTATTGTGTTTCGCGGGGCTCGCGATTCCCGCAATGATATTTTTTTTTAATTGCCGCAGGAAACAATCTCGGAGATTCGCATCACTCATCGGTCTTGTTCTCTCGTGTAACTCCCTTTTTTTCTTCCTTCTCTCTCTCTCTCTCTCTCTCTCTCTCTCTCTCTACTTCTTTCCTTTCTTTTTTTTTCGTGTCATTGTATCAGCCGCGTTGGCATTTCTGCGCGGAAAGTCTAGAATTTTCGTCCGGGTTTAAATAATTGGTTCGGCTTTCGAGTTACGGCCGGAATTGTTGTATTATGAAAGTAAACACAATTAATAACGCAACGAATATTATATTTCTAATGCAGTTATGAAAATAATTGCGTTGGTTATTGCAGTAATAGATAGGATTGGGGATCATTTCAGTGCTTTGGGATTTATTATGCGAACGTTGAGGATAATCAGTTAAATTATTGTAACGTTATTTTGCGACGCGATGCGAAATTAATTGCACAATTAAAGCACATTTTTATCTTGCTATTGTATTGCGAAGAAAGCACTTTTTTTTTTGTTAAGTCAACAAAGTTTGTTCCGTTTCTGCAAATTATCGGTTTTATGGAATAGAAAGGAAAGGGGAGGGAAAATGAAATGAGTCAATTTTCGAATTTTTGGTTTTTACGTCATTCGTGTAACAAAAAAGTGTATTTTAGTGTAACTTTAATATATTAATGAGAATGATTAGTTATTAGTCGCATTTTTATGAGACCATTTTAAGTCGATTATTATAATTTATATTCTTCGATGCTTCATTGTAGACAATTAGCATCTCGGCACCACTTGTCTTAATGCCATATCGATTATCGGTTTTATGCGGATCAATGCACGTTGGTTAATTCTACCCTTATTAAATTCATAATGATATTTTGATACGTTTTATCTTAAAGAAAGGGACGCGAAATGTGGAAAATTGTCATGCAATTGTGCTTTTGCAAATAAATTGCGCAAGTTGAAGAATATGCCAAGTTTATTTATGATACTGCCATCATACAAAATTATTATAATTTATTTACCGATAAATTACAGTATACATCAGTAAATCATTGTAAATTTGTCGCGCAAGACGAACATTTGCGTCCCGTAAATGCAATTTTCGTACAATTCTTGTTACGAGTGTTTCGTTAAGTGTGCCCTTTTTGCGGCGGAAATTAAATAACAAAAATATAAACGCGTTTGTCTAAGGAGCGCAGTCACGAGCCACGTTAATGCATAATTGAAAAATTTTTACTAGAAATAAAGTCCAAATTGAATTTTAACTTTTCATTCGAATAATATTCAATTGAAATTCTGAATGATGACCCTTTTTTCATATAAAAGTGCGATTCTTCTTCCTTAAATGAACCAATTGTTAAATTGAAATTATATCAATTATCAAACTATTCATGTTTTAATGAATCAAAATTTACAAACTTCAGCAAGCTTTTCTAATTAACCATTATTCCCCGGTGATTGAGTAATTTTTTATTCTCTTGGCTAGTCAATCAATCAATCAATCAATCGGCAGTTTCACTTGTTGAAATAAATTTCAGTGAAGTAATCGATCAATCAAGAAAAATTATGTCAATACCTCGACAAATATTTTCCAGGGTAAATAAATTTTGTTATAAATACATTTTGCTATAAAACAAGGAGGAACTGAAAGCGTTCGTGCACTGAGAGAAATTGATATGAAAATTGTACTGTTTTAAAAAGGAATTTAGTTGTATATCAGCTAAACCTTGTACTGTTTTGGAAAGACAAAAATGTTACTATAAATTGACCCATCTGAATTTGAACCTTTCGCATCATTGCTTTACTTAACCCATTCCCGTTGATTCGTTGTTAAAATGAGATTTATTAATATGTGTGTGTGCGCCAATGGTGTCGCGGAGAGGTGACGTGACTCACGAGCTCGCCCAATCCACATACAGTCCTAACTGAATATCTGACGACTATTGGTGCGCACACATTCTTAATAGTGCGTGTCAGTGTTTTGGCCGCCATGACATCAACGGGAATGGGTTAATAAACAATGCAATGTATCTGATATGTTCCGGAGCGTTATCTCCGTTGGAAACAGCTGTCTTACTATAACCTTTTCTTTTTAGCCAGTAGAATCAGACGTAAATGCGCATGCGTCAAAATTTTTATTCACAAAAACAGTATAAATAATGCTCCAAAACAGATATATATATATATATACAGATTATGTGCATATAAATATGATAAATATCACGAGTATATTCTAGCTTTATACATACATACAACTATATTACTGTTATAAACACTAAATTGTTTCTTTTAAACAGAACATTTTTGCATTGTATTTCTCTCAGTGTAAGTATTTGTTCATCCACATTCTTGGTTCTTCAAGCAACAAACTAAATACTTCGGACGTTCGATCGCGCCGCGTTTTTCAATGTCTGCTCCGTTGGCAAAATCGAAACTGTTGTCAAAATCGTTGACAGTTGCATTTCGCGATTTCACTATTTACGAGTCAACGTGTTCTCCTCGTTTGGTTCGCAAAATATTGGTTCGACCCAACGCAATATACCATGCGAAAATCGTTTCTGTTTGTTGCGGCGAAGTCGCGTCACGCGCGCGGATAAATTCCGCGCGTTGCGCAGCAATTTATTCCCCACGGGGGATCATAATTTGTCCATTAAGCGCGATCTAATAAATATTTTCTTTCCCTTATTTTTCTTTTTTTTTTACCGCCGTAAAAAAATTAACCGCGTGTCCGCGAACCCGCGCGTTATTCGCATAAATCGTACGTTTTATTTTAGCTTTATTTTCATTTTATTCCGCGCGTCTCTAATAAATTTTTCCAAATTGATATGTAAACGACCGGTTCTTTTTTTTTTTTTTTTTTAGCATCGGGAACTTCTTTTTTGGTTTTTCCTTTTTCCGCTTCTTTTTTCTTTTTCTTCTTTTTTTTTTTATTCTTGGTACGTCCTGCATGAAAACTAATGGATGCAAAGTCGATATTAAATTTTAAACGCTGCTTGGCGACCAATTAAAATGCAAATCGAATTTATTTTATACAAAGGCAACGGCCATTCGTTCTCAGTTTGATCGACAACGCGATATCTCTAATCATCGGCAAATTAATGACACCTGCACACACCGGGGGCAGCAGCTCCTTTAAGCCAACTGGCCGTTCTTTTTCAATCTCTCGCGATGGACCGCAATTAATATTCCAGGTCATTAGGCCCGATTAAACAAGTTCTACGAATGGCGTGTTTTTGCAAAAAATTTCGCCAAACAGATGAGCCCCGTCGGGGAGCGAGCGGCAAATGATAATGTGCCGATGAAATGTAAACGGCAGAGCGTTCAACTTAAATAGCGAGCGTCAAAAAAAAAGAAAGAAAAAGAGAAAGAAAAGAAAACCTCAACAAATGTCGATGCTTTGAAAATGACGGTGTTTCCTCGGTTTAAATGGCAATTAAAATGACAAACGCGGTATTTGCCGTGGCGCTCATTTGAATGCATTATAATAATAGTAGTTTGATACGTAAGAGCACACTTTAAGCATATAATCAAGTTCGTCGTTTGGTGCGCGTTACATTCCCCGGAAGTGCCGGCAAGTCCCGCGATTATGTTTGCCCTTTCCCTTTTCTCTTTTTTTTTTCTTCCACGAAATTGTCGTTAAATCGAATTGATACGAATATTGCGGGATTAGGTTGGGTTTTCAAATTCAAACGCCAGTGAAGGCGATGTTGAGGAAACGAGGGGAAATTTGCATTGCAAAAAGCATCGAGCCGGGCGAAATGGCAGCTTGTTGTTAAATATTAGTCGGAACGTCCCGATTGTTGGAAGAAGTACTTCTTCCCCCCCCCTCCTCCTCCTCTTCTTTTTTTCTCGCGCAAAAATTATTTTCTCATCGCGTACCGTTGCGCGCCAGTCAAAGGAACGGAACTAATTGGGTTAACCATTTCGCCGGGCGCAAGGAGACGTCACTTTTACGGCCAAAGTTTCCTACCGGGATTTTATAATATCGCGTGCCTGGCCGACGTGACAGTAAGAAAATTGCCCGAGAATTATTGTCCCGTCTTATTTGCCGCGCTTCCGCCAATTTCGCGGACGTATTAATTACGTTGAAAATGTGATCTAACTCTTGCTCCATTTGTCCCTCGATGTTGGCACGTCGCGCGGCGTGTACGACGTTATCAACGGTACCCGGGGTTTTACAGTTATCGCGCGTGTAAACTTCCGTCAGAGTGGGGGGGGGGGGGAAAGAAGGCACGCAGATGCGAAATCATTATCTTTTTATCGATAATTACGGAAAATTACTTCATCATACTCGCGTCTTCTTCCGCGAACGATATATTACCCCTCCCCCTCCTCTTCTTTTTCTTCTTCTTTCTGGTTGCTTTTTTGTTGCTGGATGGAGATGTTGGCCTGTGGGGAGATTCAGCAAAATGAAATAAAGATGGAATTTGCGTAATTATAGGCGAAAAGCTGGCTTTTGATTTGTGAAATAAACTTCGATTAGGGTGAAAGGTTTATCTTCGGTCGAGCACAATAACAGCAGTACCGTAAATACCGATTCTCGGATACGCATGCGTATTAACGAGATGTTTCTTGCAATTCCACTTCGTGTAATAGGATTACTAGTAATGCAACTAACGATTAACATAGTTTGTTCCGCAACTAGCCAATAATTCAGTGCCAATTAGCCCGGGCGCAGACCTCTCGCTCTCCGCAAAAAGATTGTTAATTTAACAAAACACTCGGAGCCGATGGCGCTATTAATAATAAAACTTGTCGGGATTCCGGCGCTGGCGTGGAGTTAACAAATTGTCCGGCGAGATTAGGTCATAATGCAGGCCGGTGTTGTAAATTGGAATTGTGAAATTTTCATTTATGCAATTAAATTGTTTGAATTGACGTTAAAAATGATATTTTGCTGCAAATAAAATCAGTCGACTCGAATGCAACGTTAAATGATTTTTAAATGGACCTTTCGCTTACAGAAAAAAAAGGAGCTTTTGATTACTATTTGACGGGCGCTTTTAACATTTTTTTTTTGGGACAAATCATTGTAGTGAATTCGTGTAAAAATTAAATTTCCCCCTTTTTTTTTTCGTTGCCAATATAAGCAAATTTGTTAATGATCGCTTAAATAATGGTCAAGCGAAGATAATTGTTTTTTGAGGAATATTATTCATTGAAAAAGTATATACCTTCTTTTATAATTGTCCTTGTAAAGAAATTTTTTAGTTTTAAAAATAATAATGCATTGTCAAGAAAATTTAGTCTTCTTCCTGGTTCTTGTATTATTATTTACATTAGGAAATTAATTATTAATTATTCATTGACAAATTTAAAATTTACAAAAAGTTGTAATTCATCATTCGTACATGCTAATTTGTAACACTTTAATTTACAATTTAATATCAATAATGATTATCGAAACGATGCTTGAATAATGTAAGAACGTACATTAAATCCAAATGATGTAATTTAATTGAAATATGATGCGTCAACATTGATCAGCGTTAAATCAACACTATTCAGTATTTGTTCAATGTTGAATCAACAAGAAATGGGCATTTTTACTTCCCTATTCAGCCTGAAGCCGTACATAGTTATTCTTAGGCTATTTATTTTCAATTATATTACACGAAGATTACGATAGCATTATACAAATAGTTAGTTAAATATGCATGAAATGTAAGGCAAATAATTATAATTGTGTGCATAATCCATTTATTCAGTCTTGTTTCTTACGACATTAATTAAGAGATAGTTTTTGCGATAATAAACGACGAAGCCATCTGAAAAGGGTAAATGGTCTTCATAACAAAGTGCATTTGGTTACGAAATATCGTCAGCCGCAATTTCTCCGTACAAGCCGCAATAATCATCCTGAAATAATAGAAAAATATGTGAAACGATGCGAAATTCACTTACAGAAGTCAACAGGCTGTCATTAATACGTCAAATGTTGCCAAACAATGATAGGAAGTAATTAAGAAAAGAGAAAAATAAATATTTGCTACTCAAACTGTTCCTATAAAATGTACACCTATATTTTGTAATAATCCCAGGGATACGTTCACATTTATACTATTCTTATATGATAAAATAAAATGTATAAGAAAAAAATGTTACCAAGGAATTGTAACCGTTACCTCATAGTAACCAGTCATGTAATTTACCACCACTCTACGCTGGCTTTTGAAAAGTATTTGTTTTCGTGAAACTTTATTGTGAATGCGAGATAGGCGTGGCCTAAACGACGACGTAACGTGACGGTAAAGGCTGGCAATTAAGCCAACTTCCATTCCTCGATAAAGACATCTCGTTAAATATTTTTCTCAACTTATTACACCATATTCGAAATACCATAAATGTTCACACAATTCCGAGTTATAATAAAATATAGTAGCAATTGCCGATAAATTTCTCACAGTGGTATATGGTGCACGAATAATTTATTTCACCGTTGCCGATACGGAACACAACCGTCGTATAAATTGATTTTGATTGACTCCGTCAATCGCGAATAATTTTCATCGCTCGGCATTAATAAGCATGAAGTACTGGACGGGGGATCCTTTGCCGTTTGCAACCACCTGGGCTCATCCCCGTGTACGGCCGGATTGGTGGAAATGTTGGCGCAAAGCGCAAACGACCGGGTCATAAAGCCCGCAAAATTAACCGTACAACGCCAAGTGGGAAGGCTGTCGTCTCTCGCGAGCGATAAAGGCCAAAAGTTTTTGGGCGCAAAGTAGCGGCCCGGTTCGGTTACAATGTGCCCACACGGAAGTTTGGCGTAGGCCGGGAGTGCGTTTGGGCGCGATCGGCGGGCGCGCCGCTAAAGCTTTAACCGCGCGCGCGATAAAGTTGGTTGGGCGCCGCGGACTTTTTGGTCGAGCCCTAGTAAAAATTTTTCGTGGCATGCCACATTAGTGGTATGGTCCTTACGTGGATATCACATGTACAGCCCTACCTAGGTTTGCCATATCAGGGCCATATAAGGTCCCTATTAGGAAAACATG
>JABFPN010002921.1:0-20006 GCA_022817305.1 Leptoteleia sp. ZL-2020
AACATAGAATACTATACAATGTGTATAGAAAACATTCCCAAAAATTATAAGTGATACACATACAAAGAACGTATAGGTTCAGTATTCCAGGATTTATTGCTAAATATGCTATTTATTTTTCTCGGTGAAGGATTAGACAAATTCTAAACAAGGACAATCCGAGTTACAGTACCGTGTGTTGGAAGGAGAAGACCGGAGTCAAAATGACTCCTAGTGTTAACCATCCTAGGTAAAGATTTTAATAGCTTTTCGCTAGTAATAGGCATATAATCGCCAACCAGGGGCCTGGGAAAATACTTTTATAGGCCTTTGGTAGGCGAACCACAATAAAATATACCAAAATATTTGAAAACACAGTAATTTTTACTATGCTGGCGCGGTAATTTTTCCAATGTTGTACAAAACTGCTTCGCTTTAAGGTTCCTGCATAGTAATCTTAATGGATTTTTTGTTCAGTGTACCAAGTACAACTCGATCAATTTTTACTAGGATGATTTTGTACTTGAGAAAATTTATTGATACCTAATAATTGAGTTATAAAAGGTTCGTTAAATTCTGATAATTTGTGGGCGAATTGAAGCATTGCGGCAGAGATATTGTGTTCTAAAACGAATTTCACTGGTAATAAATTGTTCTGTGATATTTGGAGCCAACTGTATTTTATACGAAATGTAAATATCTGCATGCAAGTTATTTATGAAATCCCTATGTCATGCATTCTGACACGTACAAGGTTGCATTAATGTATGAGGCTACAATCCCGCAATTTGTATGCAAAGATTGAATCCTGAAAAAAGGAAATGAAAGTCGCAGAATGCCCTTGCGCGGAAAATAATGAACATTCTTTAACGTAGCCAGCGTTTTTTTCGCAAATTTCGAAACGGTTAGAATAATCATCGTTAAACTATGGATCTCGTTCGTCCGGGAGATCACCTTTTATGAAGAGCAAAGTAACCTTGATAAAATATCTATTAAGAGTTCATTCGTGCGCAATTAATATGCAATTAAATTGTATTAAGTAAATTATTTTGTTATATATTTACGTTGCCCTTTTACTGAAATAAAGTATTTCAGTTTATCCTAGCACTTTGCCTCTTGTTTTCCAAAAGAGAAACTCTGTCACTTATACGACTACGATAATTTAGGTGTAAATTGATAAAATAATCCTGTAAGAATGCAAATGTTTCTATATTTTAGAAGAATAAGATAATTTCGTGTTTGTTTATATCTTGTCTACGATATTTTTAGGCATATCTGTTTGATATTGAAATGTATATTTAATATTCACTCACCAACTGGATCATTACTGCATCACTACTTATCATTCTACTTTAGTCACTAAATTCAAACATATAAATTCTAAATTATAATTGATTCAATATATAATTGTTATAATTGGTGCATTAATGTTATAATTGATTCGTCAATATTATAATTGATGCATTATTTAATAAGCATTAATAATAGCAAAATATTAATAACAATAACATTTTATAAACTACGGATACAAAACTTTTAATATAAGGATAAAATAAACTTGAACTTTAGGTAAACTAAAAACTTGAAACCCTTGCCTATCAATCATGCTAAATTTACCTAACAGAAAACTGTCGACAGGTGTATTATTGGAGTGAATGAAAATGCCACGGAGATCAATTTTCAGGTGTATCTTTCAGTGGTTTAGAAACATTTGTATACTTTTATTCTCCAGTAAACCATTCACTATAACTGTTAGCTTATACCCCAAATGGTTGAAAAGCTATTGTCGTAAGTAATACGGATATTTTCTTGCCAGTACCTTTCGCTGAAACGAGTATTTTTGTAATCTTTACATGTATATCGTGAAAACACTCGCTTATTCTTGCAATTGTTTTATTTTCTAAAATCCTAATTAAGTCTTATTTTACTAAATTTCCTCTTGTACCAAAAAAAGATGCAAAGTGTTCTATCTAAATATAAAAATGACTAATCTAAATATCATAAATATAACAGTTATTATTTAATTAATTACTCGTATACAAATCTATATTTGTTTAACATTTGTTTCAGTATATAAGTTCCTTTTTTTTAGTATATAAGTCTACCCCCCTTTAATTCTAATCTTTTCATACTTTTCACGGACCAATTACAAGCGATTTATTTTCACCTGGGAACCCAATCACCGCAAAGAAGAACTGTAATGAAAAAAAAAAAAAAATGTACAAACGACACGAAAACGCAAATCGAAGCAGAAAAATAAAGGAAATTGATTGGCGGAGAAAATACAAATGTACAGTAACGAATAATAATATGTAAAGTGCCATTCGCGACAGATATAACTGAACGATCGGTATACGGAATGCACGAAATGGGCGTGATTTTTAGCCCCGTTACGAATCGCGCTGGGACTTCCATTTGTCGCGATCAACGCGATTGAAAAGCCATAAAATCCACCTCGTCCAACGAAAGGGTAGCCAGATATAGGTACATATGCGTTTGACAGAGTAGATATATTTCGACAATGGATTTTCAATAGAGCACACGGATCAGCAGGCCCCCGCGTGTTGTTGGAAACAATGGACGGCTTAACCGACGGGTTATACCTACCCGTTATGCGGACATACACTATCGTGTAAAGATTTCAACTGTGTACGCGTACGTGTGCGAGCGCGCCCATCAACAAGGCGCGCGCGCGCGCGGGCGCGCCAGCCAATTGTATAGCCCGCTTCGACACGTAAATAAGCCGCACTGCGGAAATTGTTTGTTTTTCATCATAATAAGCCACTCGTCGAATTACAATTGTACACGACTTCATGTTATTCCGCGCTCCCGATCGCTTAATTTATGCCTCATCTGGTCCGGGCAATGTTCGCTTTTCGAATTAAAATTTATAACGTTTTTACGTCACCGCGAAATAATAACCGGATTCGATGAACTTCTGTTGACTTTTGTTTCGTTGGCCACGCGCGGGTTACATTTCACGACGTATTCAATCAAATTTTAAATTAAAAATGTTTGTTTAATCGAATTTTCATTTTTCAATCTGTTGCCCTAGGAAAAGTGAAGCATATGTGATCCATGTATGGTCCATATGTGATCCATATGTGGTCCATGTTTTAACAATTTCATGTAAGGAAAATAATGCATACATGGACCTGTTTTTCCTTAATCCATTTATGGATCGGAAAATATAATCCATATATGGTCCATATATAATCCACATATGATCCATATACAATCCGGCCGTATATAATCCATATTTGGTCCATATATAATCCTTATATGGTCCATCCATCCAGTTTTAACAATTTCATCGTTAAGGAAATAAAAGATTCATATATGGACTTATGTTTTTCCTTAATCCATATATGGATCGGAAAAACAATCCATGTATGGCCATATATGGATTAAGAAAAAACATGTCCTAATATGAATTTTTTATTCTCTTATATGAAATTGTTAAAACATATATAGACCATATATGTTTCATTTTAACTGGGGTGCCTAATTAAACAGAATATTAATAATGGATTTTTAATACAACCATAACAGCTTTCTGACCTACATCACGCATATCTCAAAGTATATAAAATTACATCAAATTACGAAACATCTTAAATATTTTTAAATTAAATACACCCCGATGTACGATACAAATTAAATGTAACCATTAATCCGAGAAGAATTGATAAAAAAAATATATCAAATTTCCCGCGTTCGTAATGAATTATTATTAAATTCCACGACCGTAAATTTGCATACCATCGAAAATATATGTTGACAATTGTATCAAACGTTATCTTGTTAATGTATTCGTCGCGCGATATACGCCTTCGTGGTATTTATATATTATGAACGCACTTTATTTATGCCAAAAGTTCCCCGTTTCTTTCGTCAAGTCACGTGCCAATTGAGGCAGGGCAAAATAATTGTCCGCCGTAAAGGAGTGAACGGCTGAAGGGTGGATGAATGTGGTCAATATTTTCGCAACATCGAATTTGTTTGATATATTATATCCATTGTGCGGTTGGCCGGGACGATAAATGCGACGACCGAACGAGGGGTAAACGGTAGCGAAAAATCAGATAGAGAAGGCCGAAGGGCTGTGGAAAAATAATTGACGATCTCCTCGGATGTGGCTAATTTTCGTTGAACCACAAAAGTGGTGACTGTCCCTTTAATGGATCCGAGTTAACTTCGTTTGTCATAGGTCGGTTAGATAATTATGCGCCAACGGCCTAATTGCTTGGAAATTATGCTCGTCGAAATTTGTATCACTTCTATTGATCCGAATGGGGATTCAATTGCTTATGAAGATGAATTGACACCTTAATTCAAATTGGATTCAAGAGTTATTAAGTAATAACAAGTTGAAATTTCAATGGCATTTTATCATGGCTACACTGAGATAAAAGTTGGGATATAAATTATTATACTGTATCTAAAAAAAGGGGAACAAATGACATATTCTTGACTTATTTAACAGACAGTTGAAAAAAGGTCATGAACTTCCAATATAATAATTTTTATTCCAACTTTTTTCTCAGTGTATAGGGATAAAAAAGAATATTAACAATTAGAAATCAAGATATTTCAAGTTTTAATCAATTGAATTCTAATTTGTGACGAACTTTGTATTTTGTTCTGTCCACTAGATGTCGCTACCGAGCGTCGTTCATAAGCCAGTTCTAAAACAATTTACCAAGATTTCATAAACAAAACGTGATATTAAATAAAGTCTAATAAATTTAGTTTACTATATAACCATATCCTGTAAATATAATGCGAAACTAATAAACTTTTAATTAAAAATTGACATTCTTCTCCCTAACTGTACTACTCTTCATTCCTCTGCTCTAACATTTTATGCCAAGATAGACAATAGATATAAATTCTCAAAGAAAAATTAAACAGATCAAAACCATTGCCCGGATTAAAAATTACCCCTGCCTCGTACCAAATCCCCGATCCATTCCTTCAAATGTAAATGAAATCATAATAATGATTTTGGGGAAAAAATCATCGGTATAAAGAAACCTCGGGTGTCGGGGTCGTATCTTCGCTCAAAATTATGATCGTTGAAATTCTATTTTCCAAGGAAAGGAGCCCGACGATCGTCTCGGTAATCTTGGGGCCACGAATTACGGGGATAAATTTGTGAACTTAAAATGAGCCCGAGTTGGACAAACAAAAATACTTTCCCGATGAAACAGACACGCAAAATGCGGACCTGTAAACTGTGCTAATTGACCGATCAATCTTCATTAGAAGAGAAGCAGTTAATTACTGTACGAGCGGGTCAAGTTAAAAGGGTGCAAAGTAGTCAAAGGCGAAGAGGAGAGGAGGAGGGAAATGAGCGAGCGAAGAACCGAAAGAATGGGCAGAGGAAGTCGAGAAAGAAGCGGAAGAAGAAGTGAAGGAAGTGGAGGAATTGGAGAAGGTGGAGGAGAGATGAAGTAAAAGACATAGGAAGTGGAGGAGGAAAGTTGGCACGGGCGTGGACGGCAGTTTTGTGCTTTATTTCCGAAAGCTCGGTGCGAGGGCACATAAATCACGGGAGGCGCAGCAGCGAGGACTTTCCAAGTCGACACTGGCAAGACGGCAGGCGAAAAGAGAAACGCCTCTGCTCCTTCCTTTTTCCGAACTGGTGGCTCTCCGTCTCCGTCGGACGTGCGATCGAGGCGTGCACGCCGGGTCATAATTTGAAAAACTTTTCGCGGGGAACAAAAGTGAGGACTTTTGTGCCAAGTTTGAGCCCGGCGGGAGCTGTTTGCCAACGGAACGACGCCCCGACAGTGTTTTGTTCGCTTTGTCTCTCTTCCTGTTGGATATGTATAATAGCCAACTTGCTTCGGCAAAGAACCGGAGTTACCCACGAACCAACGTGCAATCGCGCTTTTTTCGCCTCAAACTCCTCGCCCTCCGCCCGACAATTAATTGTTATCTCGAGCCTTTACATCTCTCTTTCAATTGAAGTTTCAATCTCTTCCTCGGCCAAGCTGCACTTTGTCCGACCCCGTGCACCGACTAATCTTATTCAAATCATTTCGTCGTTTCAACATTTCCTTTCCAGTTGCATTGTACCTGCTGCGAGAGGACCTTCCTGTGGTAATGTTGCGGGATTTCCTCGTACAAGGCGGAAAAAAGGATATTAAAATTTAGATACCGATGCATTTCGAATTTTGCTAGACTGAATTCTAATTCATGACTAAGTTTCTAGTTTATATTTCGTCCAGTACATGTCTGATGCAGGTATCATAGGACAGGTATTTGAGACAAAGTTACCCTGGTTCAAGGAAGATAAAGTTTCGACTTCAAAAAGTCAAGCCTGAAACACTGCGAAATTCTAGTACTTTTAGATAGAAAGCTGTTCCAAAAATGTATAATTCAAGAAAGTAAAATTAAGAAATCATAAAGCAAATGATTTAAGGGGACCATTTGTTCTCAAGGTCATAAACAAGAAATATTTTAGAATTCTACTAATTTTGCGAGTAATTATGCGAATTATGGTTCATAGATTAATGAACACACAATTATTTATTTAATAGTTTGATATATGTAAAATATATGAACGTATCGGTTTTATTTTATGCTTTGTCTACTATACGTTGCTATTCAGTGAAACTTTCAGTGAAAAATTTCAGAATTTTAATGTAATAATACCAAACTAGTTAACTATTTGTTAAAAATTGGTACTTCTTTTCTCTCTGCGTAATTAAAACCATAGCAAGTTCAGTTGTAATAACTGTATTTCTTTTCTCCCAGTGTAGCATGATAGAAATAAACAACCACACCTCAATTAGTATTTAAATAAACAAATCACACATCCGTCTGTCCACAATTCCAAAGAAATTCACGACTTTTCTTCGCACACGTCGCATTGCCCAAATAGTGACAACATATTACCGTCCATTCTGTGATTTCTATTTTGGAAAAGAAATCATAAAACAATACACCGGGGACAAACAAAAGCATTATTATGCAATCCACTGGAGCTCCATAAAAAGTCCAGTAAAAAAAAGTCGATTCATTCAAAATAACCAACCCTCCAAATTACATCTCACTCAGATTAACCTTGCAACACATAATAAGTATATGTATAAAAAGCTCCGGCGATATAATAAAACGATCACGGATACAAACCTCATTCAGGCGGACAAGCGAGCGCGTATTTAGGCTGCGGCACACAATGAAAGCACGCGTACGTCTCCGAGAGAATTGAGATAGGAATACGCACGTCAAAGACGTACATGTGCGCTTTATTGTACGCCGGACTTTATACTTTTCACAAGCTGAAAAGGCCCCGGAATCGTATCGTCGACGGCACAAAATCTCGAATTCCCTAACGAGCGGGAGGAAGAGAGAGGGAGCGAGAAAGAAAGAGAGATTCGAGGACAAAAAGAAGATGGATAGAGTCTTGTCTCGAATTACCGCTTGATTATTAATCTTAATCGTGGACACCGCTCCACCTCCGCCGAAAATTGTCTTCTGCGTAACGCACGCATTCCCGGACGACCTCGTTTTATTGTTCACCGATTACGGTGTAACGAGATACACACTTGAAATGTATATCTATTCGCGTCCAAGCGCTTTGCACGAATTGTGTACCAATTATTTATCTGAATCGGTGCGGACAATGAGTAGCACGTTTGCTTGATTGTCATCAAAAATGTGGATTCGTCGGACCGCCCAAGGTACGACCCATTCTCCGATGAATTTGATACAGGATGAGCGAGCGATCACTTCGTTTGTTATCGTTTTAATTCCTTTAAGCGTGGTCGAATTACTTAAATTGTAGCGAAGAATGGAGAGTGAGGTGGTCAGGTGCCTTCACTTTATTACACATTTCCAGAATAATACCAGTTTTAAACATCCGAATAATTGTCAAATTTTTTTGCAACTGTAAAAGAAACCAAGTTCACATATTAATCGAAATTGAAATAATATTTCGAATGCATATTGATTTATTAATATTAAAATTCCTATTTTAAAGTTTTCTATTTTTGAAAAATAAAATAAAATACCTGGCATTTTTGTTTTGACAAAGTTGTCGAAGAAACAAAAGTTAGGACGACAAGCCATCATTCAACTATTTACCCTCCAAAATAAACCTCTCACACAATTGATTTTGAATTTGCGATATCAAGTAAGCCTTTTTAAGTTGCATTATTTATCTACGATCACTGGTAAACTGTTGGCAAAGGTAATCCACGCCAGCGGGTGATATCAGCTTACCGTATTTCAAATACGAAATTAATTCCTGCGACAATTCAATTGGCGTTTTGTGGTCCCACGCTCTTTAAACGTCAAACCCAACCTTTTCAACGAAAATCATTATTGTTACACAACTTCTCACAAGTTTTAAATCCAAAATTTTATTCTTCATGTTTTAAATCTGTAATCTTCCAATTTTCCATTAACCAACACTTATTGCATTACTTAAATATTTTTTTTTTCATTTTATACCTGAAAGAAATAAACATTTTCATATTAATTGCAATGATTTTTTTTATATACAACTTAATTTTTGTTGTATACTCTGCAGGTCTCGCATTACTATGGCTGATGAGAGTCTGTTTTAGCTAAAGAGACATTACAAAAAAGAAGAAAAGTAGTAGCCTACCCGTTCTCCATTATATTACATTATACCCGCGCATTCATTCAAAAGGCTTGATCGTTCTGTGTTCAGAAACGCGTATTTATACCCACAAGATACTATAGGGCTTCTATTAGATGTGAACAAACGAATCCTTTCATACGATATGCACACCACCGAACAAAAAGAGTTTATTCATTAATAATACTTGGAACTCATTGAAATATACTAAAAGGCTTTTAAATTTCGAGCAATGTAAGCAATTTTGTCATTTTGTTATCTTCTGTTTAACAATAAATTTCATACAAATTTAATTGTACGATTATTGAAGGAAAGCAACAAATTCTTATAATACACAGAGAAAAAAGAAGCATTGTAATTTAAAAACCAGAGTTATACTTTGAGAAGCAAATTTGTAAATACTTGGCTACTGAATGTTGTCAAACTTTAACCTATAAACACGCATTTCTTCAAATGAAAATATACATATTTTTCTTACACATATCAAACCATTAAATAAATAATTAAGTTGATTAATTTAATCTGTGAACGCATACTTACTTGTAAAATGAGCTAAATCCCAAAATATTTGCGACAATTACTGCTCACTTTATTTACACAAATTACACTGAATATCAACTAGATGTCTCTTTTTCATAAATCAGTTATAAAGCAATTTACTAAAATTATATAAATTATTGTTTGAAATTATTAATGTTTTATTTCATTATTTCTGATAAACTAATTTTAAAATTTTACCAATTTTATTGAATTAACAAATAAATGTTAATATATTGCAAGTATAATGCCAAACATGGAAAAAAGTATTCCCCATTTGGTAGATAAGTGAGTTTATCTAGCAATTTTTCATTAATTTTGAGGATTAGATAAACTTGTATGGCTGATTCAGCCAATGAACTCACTAAATTAGTTTTCATAAAATCGACTCACATAAATTTGTTTGCCTACAATAATCATAATTTCTACTTATGCCAATAGTAGCCAAACAATATCTCTAATTTAAATAGAAATTTAGTATTGCACTTCATATTTTCTTTCCATGTAGTACATTTTTACTAAAAATTGGCATTTTTTTTCTCTCAGCGTACATATTAAATAAACGACCAAATATTTACACCCATAATTAAAAAGATATAAATTAAAAACAAAATTCGTTTCTAAATACCCTGAATACGTGTTTAATAAGCGATAATATCTGAAGATACAGCCGCGATTCTCATCACAATTCAATCGAACAAAAAATTTCTTAGAGCATAAAATGCGAAGTATGGTACCGAGATATTTATATATCTCATATATACATATGAGATTAAAAGATAATAACAGCGGCGGGATGGCTGAATTAAAATCAGGGGTGCATTTTGTCTGTGTGTCCAGGTGCTCAACTAAAATTCACGCTTCAGATATGTATTTCATATCTTGTCGTTTAGCATTCCAATTGGGCCACTTCCCAATCTCGATTTGTCAACATTAATTATGCGATATAACTTGATCGCCATTGAATGTAAAAAAATCTGACCTTTTCGTTTACCGGAGGATATCGTTCCATCGAAGTTATCGAGACCGTAGATCTTCAAAAGACATTAGAAGGCTTGCATAATGGGATGTCCTGGGAAATGTTCTTTTCGATTCAGCGATTAGACGAGTTTGGCGTTAAACGAACTTATAATAATGCACTACTGAGACGAAGCTACTTTAATTAAAATAACACACAATTTCATTTGGATTAAGAAAAGTTAAATTGCAATTTTTTCGGATTGGAACGAAACGAATTAGATACACCGCACGACCACGGAAGTCGAAAGTACCAAAGAATTGTAAAATTATATCTACGCGTTCTAGAATTATCCGTTGACCAATAACAAGTTAGCGCGGCAACGATAGTTAATTTAAATTTTTTAAACATGATCCTAATTAGAAATTGCACTTGATGATTAAGATTTCATAATGTTTATACGTATTGTCCATGTTTATCGTAAATAACATTTCACGCCAAAATACATGATAAACTTATAAAGAAAATAATAAGAATATTAAAGATATTGGCATAAATATAAAGCCGAGGAACTGAAAGGACGGCGAACTTACGTGTGAAAAAAATAGGGGCGCTCTAATCGGCATTAAATTTTTCTTACTTCCGATCCTGTTTAGGTCGTGGTCGTTTAGTGTATAAATGTTTAGTAAAATTAATTTACATAATCGAACCGAAGTCACATTTTCACTGAGAAAAATCTTACATGAAAATTTAAAGCTTCTGTTCACGTTTATGATATTTGGAAAGAAAAAGGAAATTATCTTAAATAAGGATTTAATTAAAAGTGAGTGAGCTTTACAACCAATTATTTATAAATATTTTTAAAGCAGAATAAAGTAAACAAAAACATGTTATTAATATTATCTTAAATTGAAACTGTAGTGTTGAACTGAACAATCATTATTAAACAAAAAAGTTAAAAGGAAGTAAAATTAAGTTCGCCGTGAATGCATAATATAAATCAATTAAAATAAATTAAAGCTCGACGTATTGTATTGATTCTTGAGAAATTGTGTGTGCAATAAATGAAAATAATCTGTGTTTCCCTTAATACTTGTTTATTTAATCAAACATTCTTTTTATTCTCCAACAACATTTACGTAGAATCTTAAACAAATTGAAATTTATTATTTCTGATTATAATATAATATATAAATTAAAAAAATAGGTAATAAATAAAAACCCTTTTATTAACTCCAGTTAAAATATAAAATGTCCAATAAGGTTCAATTTAAATATAATATTAATTAAATTTGATTCAGACCTGATTATTTATGTGTTAAAGTTACCTATCCCTTTATTTATTTATCATTATTAATTTAAACGAATTCTTAGGATAAAATCAAGAGATACGTGACATTTGATTATATATATATATATATATCTTAAATGTTAGAAGAAAGTAGTACAAAAATTATGAAGCGCGAGGAGAGTATCGAGGGGAAAGAGAACGAGACAGAATTCAATATAACTGCACACACGTTTATAGGGCCGATGAGAATATATTGGAGCGGATATTGAAATACTTGTTGGTAGTTTGAGTCGAAGACGAGAGATGCCTTTCCCGATGCCATCTTGATTGCGCAATCGAGGCAACGGCGGTACAGACCTCGCCGATAATGAATCGTACGGATTATAAATGGAATCGTCGAAATCGAATTTTGATAACGTGAACATACATCCACGTGTTATACACTTTTTTCCTCTTTTTCGTTACAACCTTCAAAACATCAGGTAACAGTAATAAGTTCCTTTAATTATTTAACTGATTGCAACATCACTTTATTTCAGTACAAGTGAGATGTATCTCATATTATATTTTTTTTTTGTTCTATAGCAACCCAAGAAATATTTTTCAATGATATTCCTATGTCCAATCCCAAAAATATTTATGGTTGGTTTCTTGAATGTTTAAAAGATATTAATTTACTACAAATATATTAGGAATATATCTGGGGTCAGACATTAGAATATTTCTATGGTAATAATAACATACTTAGAAAAAAGTTGAGATAAAAATTATTATACTGCATCTAAAAGTATGACAGAAGACATTTTCTTGTTATACTTATTATAAAGTTTAAAAGATATTATGGGTCTCTCTTTGACTGTATGTTAAATATAACAAGAAGTTCTCACTAGCTCCTATTTTAGATACAGTATAATAATTTAATTATTTTTTAATAGTAAAGAATTCTTTTTAAGTTAAAATTTCATAATTGCTACATTTTTAACTTGGTTTTATGGTAAAATGATATACTTTATAATGTGATATTTAGAAATGTTAAATTGTTTAAGAATTGAACTCCATCTCTCGAAGATGAATTGCAGATTTATTTAACTTTTCATAACTTATATGTATACATATTCTAACTTGCATTACACAGTTTACTAGCTGTATCTTTTAAAATATTTCGAAAATAAATTAATATTTAGATGCATATTCTCCTTAAATAGAAGTATACATTAAGGCAAAATTTTGTCCTAATTAGAAGTTTTCCCGTTAAATTAAAAATAATTCGGCAACAAGGTTATCACAAGCTAACCTGTGCTATTTAATAACATCAATAAAAGTGGGAGTATTCCATTAAAGTTCTCAAAGGAAACGAAGGGATGAAAGCGAAAGAAAAAAATTGAAGAAAGAAAAAGAGCTTGATACACGAAGAGGGTGTAAGGAAGGAAGATCAGTTCGACACCAACGATTCCGTTCGACGATGCAGTGAGACCAGTCGAGTCTTCGGCTCGTGTCGACAGATAGATAGAGTCAAGATTCAATTAGCTCTAGCTGTCAAGCGCATGATACTCGTCGATTCAATACCTATAGGTCGCGTTCCCTGCATTTGAATATGTATGCACGGAAAACTTATGTATATATCAGCTTTGCTTGACTCACAGTTGTATTCAATATCATCGGTGCGTAACTGCATTTACTCCCAACGGCAACCGATTTTTGCTCACTTTTAACTGCAAAATTGCTAAAATCCTAGACTGATTACCAATTGAAATTCCCCTCAAGAGATCCATTTTTGAATGACACTTTCGAGATCATTAATTTTTCTCACCATTCACGGTTTATTAAAAAGTATTCGATATGGAAGGAACAATTTGGAAATGATAAAGAAAAAATAATCGATTGGAATGCAATTTGTGTTTTGGATACAAAAGAATATATTATGCTTCGCACAGATCAATCGGCATCACTTCTCTGAGGCAGAACGATGCCAACCATTTTCAATTTATTTCAAGAGTCTTTCGGATGGCGAAGAAAGAAGGGTAGATACCTATACGAAACTCTATAGTAAAGCAGCGAAGTCGCAGCAACCGGATCGCTTCGGTTGATATTGAAATCTGCGCGAAGAAAAAGTTATATTAAAAAGTACCATATAATACTAATTTAACATAAGAATGGACATAAATCAAAATAATTACAGCGAGAGAAAAGAATGGGAATTTTTTTCATAAAACGTTTACTACTTTGATACCACAATTGCAGGATATCAATATTTATTTGTCATTTCAATAACATTTTCAAAATGTAATCATTAGATTTTGAAATGAGTTTATTAGAATTAATACTCTATGCATAAAGCTGAACATTTGAATCGATACTAAGCAGAACTGAATCAATATATAATGCAAATCTGAATTATGATAACAAGTATTAACATTGTGATGAGAGAAAACATTTAGTGTCTGGGTAAGAATTATTATAAAATATAGTAGCAACTACTAATAAATTTCTCCGAGCCTAAACAGTATGATTTATATAAAGTTAATTTCAATTTCTTCAACTTATAATATTTCGTCATTGAATGAATACCTAAAATTTGTTAGGATATCGAATTATATAAAAGCTTGCTAAGAATTCTTTCATTCTCTCGCTTATTAGTTCAGTTAAATTTCCTTATTTCGTATTATTCAATTGCGCGAAAAAAATTTATAATTGCCCAGTCACAATGCGGTCATTCAAAAAACAGAATCGAAAAATTCCATTCAGTTATAATTGCCAGTGCTTAAACGTTATTTTGGAACTACTCGTGAGTCTCGCGAAACTGACGAGAGAATAAAAAAAAAAGAGAGAAAAAGAAAAAAGTCAGTTAAACAAACCAACTTTTTTCCGCGTTAAAGCACAATTGCGTTGTTAATAAGTACGGTCGGGGAAAAACTTCTCATGACTTGTACAGTATAAAAAGTATGAATCGCGTATCGTAATTGACATTTAATTGAAAAGAAATGGAAAAGTGCGGACTTTTTTTTTCTGTTTGGCACCCCGCTTTGTTAACTAGCGGAAATAAGCCACTCTTTTCAATTCGCGAAGAAACATAAACGCTGCGGTATTTATTTTCACTTCGTTTGTACATACACAAACGGATACTCGAAAGACCCCGCCGGTGAAATTGTTCAAGTAAATATATACATATATATATAGAATAATATTGCACACTTGCAGCGGGAGGAAAGTGAGATGAACGAAAAAAGTGGGGGAGGGGTGGTTGTAAACAAAAAAAATTGAAGAAAAAAGGCGAGTGGAAAGAAGAAGAGAAGGCAGAAGAAAAGGAGAGGAAAAAAAGGAACATAAAATAAAACTGAGTTAATTAGCGGCAAGCCACTTTAGTTGGCTCGGTGCTCGGTTCACAGTACACACTGTAATAAGCAAAGAGCAAATAGGGCGCGCTCACCAACACTCTCAACGCGAGGCCAGACAAGCTTTTGGCTCGTAGACGATCAGCGATTCCGCTTTTATCGAATAAGAAATATTGCGGAGAGTAACACTCGGCCGCGTGAAGCTTGTACGCAATACGCCACAACACTTATATGTTACTTGTTTATCGTTATCAAAAGCGAGTGGTAGACAAAATCCATCCATTATAATGGTACGCAAACAGTTTGTTTACATTTTATTGTAACAAATTTTGTTCGCGTTAAAGGCTCCAATTTAACAAATTCATATATATTTTTTTAATACTCCAGTAATATAATACAAACATTTTTGGACACGAAATAATGCCGTTGAAATGTTATATTAAAGTGCCATAGTGAAGCAGTGACGCAGTAATGATCCAGTCCGTGAATGAATTTTCAATACTTACTTCGCATTATCACAAACAAATAGGCAAAAAATATCGTACCGATATCTTTTTGTAATACTTTGAAAAAATATTTACTTGAATAGCATGAAATGTATAGTTTGTACATTGTAAATGTATATAGTAACGTGTAAAGGGAAATGTTGAAAAATTAACAAGGAAAATGAGAATTGTTCCCGTTAAAAAGAGAAATTAGTATAAAGCTGACGAATGTAAGTAGCGAAGCCTTAACAATGACTAAAACAAATCTAAAAGAGCAAGGCGGTCCTTTGCTAGTGTGGGCCGTGTGGTCGCGATTAAACGCTCGGAGAACTTGAAAGCGCTTAAGCGGCGAAGGGCACCACAATACTCGCGATTGCTCGCTCTGTGAATACGAAACAAAAGTACCTTATCGTCAACCGACGATGTCACGAACGGATCGTTGAGCTTCGCAGTTAACCAACAGCTAAGCAACGCTTTGATGAAACATCAAAAAAGCCCTTCTGCAGTTTACGTGCAATTATACAGAGCGAATAGAACAATGCTCCCAATGCCTTAAACATCGAATGTCATTTTCATTGATAACGATTCTTGACGATTTTCAGTCATTAAAACTTACACCATCTGTATTTGACCTCAATTGTAATATAATATATAAATAAGTTTCAAATTGTAGGGAGACATTTTTTCCACTCCATTGAACGAGTTGAAGTTTAAAGTCACTCCACTTTCAAAGAAACATTACTTAACTCGAAGAAAAATTTAGTGCGGCCAACTAGAAATAATTTTGATGTCTTTTTTTATGTCAATTTCTTGAGAGCACTTGATTGAACTATAAAAAAAAACTGGTCGTCACACTCGGAGAAAAATGCGCAGTGCAGGCAATTAAAAAATTATGCAGTTGGATTCAATTAATTAACTTTATTTTAATTATATTTACATTCCATTTTCATTTTAACGCGTGAAAAAATATTTATACTCTCTCAAAGTAGAATTTTCTTTGTAAAAATATTTAATTAAAAGTTAATCTTTTATTTTCAAGATTAATAATGTTAATTAAAGCAAAACAAAATAAAACGAGAATGGGATGGATGTTATTTTCAAATTTTAAATTGCTCGATTTTCAACAGAATTGAACTGAAGAATCTACGTAGATAACTGAAATTGAATCGGTAACATGCGCAGAGGCAAAGCTTGCCAGAGAAGTTGGAAAGAAAGTTGATTCGTCAATCCAACAAGGAAGGATGAAAGGCATCAGAAGCAGAGTCTGCGTTTCACGCCTCACATAGCCGGATCCATTTAAAAGCCCGGACGATGGAAATAATACAACTTTGTGTTTCTAGCTTAGGATCAAAAGAAAACGAGGGTGCATGCAACGATTCAGTCTTGTATCTGCATCTTTGCGACCCCTTGTCGACTTAACTATCTTGCGAAAGACGTCGACTTCCGGCATGCTCTCCAGCTCTTCCGCCAAAACAATCCTCCTTCATTATCAGACAGCGACATAACTTTTTTTTTCTTTCTTTCCTTGAACTGTCCCCGACTGAGTAAAAATAAATTTCTACCCATTAGATAAATTTTATTTATTTATTATTTTTTTAAATGCATTTAAGATATTAAAATCAGAAAGTAAATTGAAAAATTACGATTTCAAAAATTATTGCAAAAATATCGAAGTCAAGATCATGTTTGTAATTATTTTGCAATAATAACTTTAAAGTTATTTTATTCGTCTCCTTTTCACATAATTTATGTACATACACGGAGAAAAAGAAATTGTTAAAACAAATTATTAGCTTTTATTAGTTTATTATGGATGGACACCAAAGTGGACAAGTTTTATATTGAATTTCATTGAAGTCTATTAACCTTTATGAGGTTCCATTTTCAGGGTGATAAAAAAGTATCTTTCATTAACATATAGTTAATGAATTAATTAAAGAATAAGATTTGTGTTTTACATTAAATATTTACAATAAAATTTCTATTAAATTATCGAGGAAGTAAATTGTCCATGCGCTTCCTATGATGAATTTAAAATTTTGTCTCGATTTTGTATGACAAAACGCATAGTTTGCACAATGGAAGGTGGCGATTTGTGGAAATAGCGGTAGTCTGGGTCTCCGCAGGGACTTTGGTTAAAGGCTTCCTGGATAAGCTCACCATCGGGAGTAAAGAAGAGGATCCTTGGCACGTACTTGCCATCGGGCTGGTACTTCTCTTGATTACCCAAGGTCTCGACACCATTCTCCACGTTTACCATAACAAACCTGCAATAAACGTCGGTTAAACTGTCGAGTCCAGGCTAACTTGTGCAACGCGACATCATGTGTGCGTACATCAATTGTATAGTTTTTAATTTACATTGTTTGCACATAGGTTTCAGTGTACCTTATGTTTGCTTTTACGTTTCACAACTAGTTTTCTCTTATTTTACTGGACTTTTTAAAAAATATAAACATAGTGCATTTGAAAAGTCAACTTTTATTAATAATCCTTTAAAAAAAATGAAACGATGGGAAATGCCATTACCAATTATGATTTATTATATCTATCAATAAATAAATAATAACATGCACTCCCAAATTAAATTTAATGACAATTAAATTAATTAATTATTAAAAAATCTTTTAAAATCTAAAGTGTTTAAAAGTATCAGTAGTTATAAACCTACTCTTCGCTAAGTTCCAAGATCCTAACGGATTTTGAGAATCTCTCTTTCAGTGTGGCGCACATTGAACACGTTGATCTATGTATAATTAAAAAAATAGGTTTGTTCAAATTCCTTGCTTCAGAAAATGCATTCTCCAACTTTACCCATTTATAAAATCTTCCCAACCCCCGATCCTCGTCTTCTGAACTTGGATTAAAATTGCATTTAACCAATTTTATGCCCAAAAATGATAACGTATACGCAGCTAAATTTTTGACAGATGTACCCATAATTTATCACTAACAGAAACATGCGATAACAATAGCAAGGAAATGAGAAAATTTGTTCTCCAAGTTCACATGATTAATTAACCTGCAAAATGTATGACAATTTAAACAAATCAAATTACAGTGTAAGAGAAAAAACAAACAAACAAAAACCTATCAAATATTAATATATATATAAAAATCCCAAAAGAAATCATGTATATAAATCAATTATACATAGAAATCAAAAAATATATCAGTAACATTTAACAATATATTGGCAATATATTAGTAATATATAGGACACATTTTTTAATATATTGGAATATAGTATTGTATTGAGAATATATGGTCTAATTAATAGAAATACAATAACAGACATTTTTCAACTGAATTATTATATCATTTTGCATGCCTTGATCACACTTTATATTACACATTATAAAACATACAAATCAGTAGTAAATCTACAAGCAATAAATAGTTTTAATTGCTCATTATAAACAAATACAATCGATTAATAATGCATAAAGTTGATGCAAATGTACTGTATCAATTAAAACTCCAGGAAGTTACAATGCATATAATTTCTGAACTCTGCGTGACTTTGAAGAGAGTATAAATTAGCACGCTGTTTAATTTTTTATAGGTATAATTTGTACTTTTGCTATACATGCTACTGACATTATTGCAGTTGCATAATGCTTTGCAGTTATTGAATAACACTTACATCTAATCTAAAAATATGCCGCTTTAAATAAGAGTATGCAAACAATAAATGATATTATTTCAATGTCTTTACATGAATATTAATTTTCTCTTTATTTTATAGTATTTTGCATATCATTAAGTCGTACACTTTGTTTACTCTATAAACATTATTCAAATTTCACGGGTGAGTTAATTGATGAAATTTTTTCGCGATAAATATCATAAGTAAGTTGAATACCCTTGAGTTTCGGCACTAGTTGAAACCTTGACACCACTTGTTGCAAAGAAACTAATTCAAACGCAAGGTTTTACTTGGCTTCAGTTGTTAAACAGCCGCTGAAAGTGCAGCAGAGTTGATCAAATTGAAAAATGGCATACGTACGGTTAATCGAAATATGCGGGATTTTTACTCTACTCATAAACGTTATATTTGCACAAATATGCTCTTCAACCGGGCAGTATGTGAGTGCAAGTTTTATTTTTCAATCAATACACATGTTTCGACTTATATACTCATTCATTCATCTGAAATAAAAAATTAAAACAAATAAATAGTAGAAAAAGATAAGAATTAAGAAAATTTAGTCAACATTTTGTATAATATTCTGCACAACAAGAGAAATTTGTTAGCAGTTATTGTTATATTTTATAATATCCAGGGGATAATTGTCTTTTAGAATATTCCTTATATAAGGTACAGTATTTTACAAACATATAAAGTACTGAACTTTATGAAAAAGTTAAAAAAAATATTAAAAGAAAATTGTCGTTATCAAGTAATATAACTGTTACGTCACAAGTCATTAGTTGCACGCTTTACCACCACTCCACGCCACCGCTTGGAAAAATATTGGTCTTTGTCAAATTCTAGTGTGTATGTGAAAGGGGCGTGACCCAAATGTTTTGATGTAAAGTGATGCTAAAAAGTGCAACTGGTGACTGTGACATAACGAGTTCTATGCGTTAGTAACGTTTTTTCAAATACTTTTTTCAAAATGCTATATCATATTATGGGAAATAATATTAATTAACATATTATAAAATATAGCAGCAATACACCGAGAAAAATAAATAGCATATTTAGCAATAAATCCTGGAATACTGAACCTATACGTTCTTTGTATGTGTATCACTTATAATTTTTGGGAATTTTTTCTATACACATTGTATAGTATTCTAT
>JABFPN010002922.1:0-20005 GCA_022817305.1 Leptoteleia sp. ZL-2020
TGACTTGACTGAAGAAATATCATACATTTGTTTTAAACTCAGCATGGAGTTGCGCGTATTTAAGTTCACGATGGAGTTGACAGTAGCGAATATCGTTTGATTCAAACCTCTTTTTTTTTCAGTGTATCCTCGATAATTCAAGCTCAATTCGAAATTGACATTTTCGACACGCAAAATCTGTAGAAATATAAAAAAAAATGAAAAAAACAAAAAAAAAACAAGTGACGCAAATGGGATTGAAAGCTAGAGTTCTTTTTTTTTCTTTACATTTGGAATTTCAAATCCATTTGAAAAAGAGGCGGAAAATAACTTACTCGAGAGTTGATTGAAAAAAAAAAAATATCTCAATTTTCCAACAGCAATTGGATGCGCGATAATTTTACATGGGAATCGCACGAATGGGGAAGGTTTCGTTAGAAAATTCTTGGCGCTTTTTTGTTTCGATCGTATCGCCGGGCACTCCCTGATTGATTCGGCTTTGGCGAAATCGCGTTACCACCACGAAGTTGCGACCCGTAACGACCCGATTTTTGTTTTTTCGCACCGACGATAATCACGTAACTGGCGTATTTGGGTTAAGCGAGTTTGAATTGGCGCAAAAAGTATTATTCGCCCGGTGGTTTATGGATAATTGCACAAGTAAGAGGCACAAATTATCTATTTGTGCCTGTTAATTGTGTTTCGTCTTATCTCCCGGCCAAGAATTATGGGGAAAATAGCACTCGTATTTCTTCCGATATTTGCTCGGCGGGTTGGCGATGTTTGCGCGGACTTGCGCTCACTAAAACAGTATACACTGAGAGAAATAAGTATTAATTTTTGATAAAAAGTTTACTAGTTTGGCATTATACTTGCAGAATATCATTATACAAACTAAATTATGAAAATTTATTAAATCAGTTTATTAAAAATTGTTATTCCACGCTGAGAGAAAAATTGTTGTAAAAATTGTAATCTTTTTTTGTAATTTGAGGACATAGTGGACTTTATTTTTACAAATGTTTATCATGTCCTTAAATTACAACGGAAAATTGCAATTTTTTCAACATTTTTCTCTCAGTGTATGAATGGCATAGGTCAGAGACACTGAATAGTGACACCTAATGGACAAAACATGTAATAAACAGTTTGTCAAAAATTAGAATTCAGTTTATTAAAATTTTGACATCCCTTGGTTTTTAATTTTTAATACTCTTTTTTTCTCCGTGTAATAATAGCTTGACTTGGAGTAAAATTGATGAACCTCGGATTATAACACATTTTTAATATTCGAAAATTGATTTTTAATTCGATAAGCCAATGGCATATATTTTAATTAAGCCACGTACGCGACACCTGTTAAATTCTAATTTTTGTTATCCGCGGATCGCGCCGAGGAGCGGCATTTGCATAAATATTCATACAGATTAATATCTCAGAAATATGTTTACAGAAGTATAAATTTATTCGTACAATGGCGTGAACGTGGGAACGAATTTGCGAGAGGAAATGATGCTATTGTTTTGTAAATTCCAACTTTGCAGTGACAAGCCGCGATTCGCTTCAAAGAAATATTACTCTTGCAGAATTATGACCTTTGTTCCAGTTTTACTTAATTTCTTATTAATTGATAAACTACGTTTAATACTACGTTATATTTAGGAGTAAAAACAATTAATAGAGAAATCCTTATTTTAGGGAAAATGAAATCCTATTCTCGCAAGATTTTCCTCTTATCATACGAATAAATGCGACATATCTTTATTATTGAATGAGAATACATTTTCCTTTATATTGATTTACATTTTTCTTTGGTAGAATTAAGTGATTTCAATAAAGAAAAGTACAGGAAATTTTTTAGTAATAATAACAAGTTAAATCTTTAGTTTTCTACGATAAAAAAGAAATAATTACTTTTGCAATATATCCTCAAATTGATACCAGAAAATAGTAATTTGTCATATATCTTGTTTTCTCATTGTAACAGAATAAGATATTTTTATTC
The DNA here is from genome assembly GCA_022817305.1 of Leptoteleia sp. ZL-2020. NCBI lineage: Eukaryota > Metazoa > Arthropoda > Insecta > Hymenoptera > Scelionidae > Leptoteleia > Leptoteleia sp. ZL-2020. The sequence goes on from JABFPN010002922.1 coordinate 1,985, forward strand.
CGAACAAAATATTTTTGTTAAAAGTACATGCTCTTTACATTTTTACTTTGTTTAAAATGGAAATTTTTCACATCTTTTTTCCTCGCAGTGCAGAAGGTTAACAACAGATTAGAATTTTTGATTTAGATCACGCGTGTTACTCGAGGCGTTATTAAATAGAAAACGCTCTGGCAGTAAACGTTTATTTAAAATTACGATTTAATTTTAGATCTTGCCGGTGCCTTGAAATAAAAAAAAGGCGGCCATAAATTAACAATCGTGCTAAAATAATAAAGCGTCTAAACCGTGCCTTAAGACTATTACGGGGCACTAAAATAAACCCCGCGGAACTAATTTGAAATGTCATTTATTACGCGCGCGACACAATTCTAATCTGGGCGGGTTATTCGCGCGAAATTTGATGCATCGCGTCATTTTTCACGTCACCGCGCTTTACGCGTATCAGCCTCGGTTCTTTAAGGCGCGCGTTGTCACCGTTTTCTTTGACAAATTCGATTAATCGATAAATCATAATACCCCGATACATCTCGAGATAAGCAAAGCTCGCCGAGTGAATTCGATTAATCGATTCCGTTGGAAATCGTCGGCGTAATGGGACGGGGCTTGCGGGGCAATAAACTTAAATTGGCTCGTTTTGCGTTTAAACGTTGATGATTTTGATGCAAATGCTGATCGTAAACATTCGCCGGCGCGCGAACGAATGCAGGCAAAAAAAGCCCGTGCGCCAGAGGTAAAACGTTTTTTTTTTATTTATTTTTTATTTTTTTTTTTGGAGTATCGGGCTCTGTTCTAGATTTTATTCATTATCTGATTCATTTATTTAATTTCGAACTGGCGTTATATGTTTATTTCCGCGCGCGCTTTATCAAATATTCAATTGTTAAATTCGTACGAAAAAAAATGTTCGATAATTTCACGGCAATAACTCCGCGTTAATAATTTCACGGTAGACTTTATGTTTCTAATTTATTGAACAGTGCAAAACGTGTCAAAAGTTAATGGAACTGAAAACAAAAAAATAAAACGTTTTTCGCACGGGTTTATAAACAGTTTTATGTGTAAAATAATATTGCACTTGGAATTTATATTGAGTGCATTGGGTATTCGCGTGGCTCGGCGCGTCCGCTTGTTCTCGGTAAGAGATTTATAAGTTTTAAATAACTACGGTAAATACGAGCGCGTTGGAATTAAAGCAGGTTACATGCTTGCGGGATAAGGTTTTCCTATGCTAATTGTTAGAGTAAAGAGTCGTTAAGTGACCTTCGACGGTGCAAAGTGGCCGTGACTGGAACAATAGTTTCCGTTCATAGAGCATTCGCGCGTCAATGCGCGCATGACGTAATCCCCGGCGAAATTGTGCCTCGCATAATGAGAAGAAAAAATTCGAAAATCAAACGTTCTTTTGTTGGTTGGCGCGGTCAAAGAAACGGGCGCCGCTCAGCCGAAACGGTACGTTTACGCGCTCGCGTTTTCAGTTTGATTTGTTTCACATGTCGAGCCGCGTTTATGATACGAGTCGGCTAATCGATCAGTCCTGCTTTTGACACGTTGCGTTACGCAAGCGAAATAATGCTTCGACCGACCGAGCTTTCGGATTTTAATAGCCAGCCGGGTAGAAATTGAATCCGGCAATGATGCATCGGTGATGCGGCACAGATCGGGAATAATAACCTTAACCCGATTATTGGTTTGCCCGAGCGGCACCACGGTAGGGCCCTATTAAGATGGCAAATTATTTGGCCTGATTAGGGCCGTGGAATGTGATATCCGATAATGGATCATTCTGTTATAAAGAGGGGAAAAAATGTACTCGTACGTTTTACTAGCATGATATTGTAATTTTTTTAACTTTTTTCAAGTATTCTCTGCGTGCGCAATCTTTTGTAAAAATAAAACGTAAAATTCCGTACTGTTTTCCGTCAAATTTCACGAAAAACTCCGCACGGAGTAAAATAATGCCATAATTTTTCATACGCGTCAGAATTTTCAATGAAAAAGCTAGGTCATGTACATGTTATGAAAATGTATGAAAGTTGCAAAAGAAAATTCCTACTGATGTAATGGAATTTCATTTTTCTTTTTTCTGTTTTTATAAAAAATTAATTCTTACAGTTTTTTTTTTCGGTATTTTTTATTTTTTAAAATTATTGTTCCTGTAATACGATAGGTGATGCTCAATTTTAGTAACTTTTTTTATTGTGTTTCATTTACGTACCAGAATCAGTAAAGCGTGCTATTACAACAATTTTTTACCTCGTGATTTTTGCGGAAAGCGTCCTTTTATACTTTATTTATGTTACGCGAATTTTTCGTTCCAAGCGCGACCCTTTTCCTTGGCGAATTTTATATTTTTTTATCTCGAAGATCAAATTGGGTCACTTATTTTAGATGCAATTTGACAAAAGGCATGCCGGCCCGGAATTCTTTTATGTCAATGAAAATCTATAAAATTCTTCGAGTTTCGTTGTCTCGAAAATGTATAGGGTTTTGCCGGGTTATCGAAAAAAGAATTGAGTTATTTGTGCTTTATAAATAATTTAAAGCTGGAAAAATTTTTCATTGGGGAAATTCCTCGCGGAAATTAGGTTAGCGGTTATTATTTTGGGAACAGTTTATTTGGAGAATTAAATTTACGGTTACGGTCTTTAAATTCTTTTTCATCAATTTCAATTAAGTATGCGTGAAAATGATACAAAAAGTACGCGAATAAATTATTAAAATTATCATATAATTACGATTAATAAATGGTACAAATATTATGACCAGAAAAGCGTAATAATCTTCTTTTCACGTTGCACAAAACTTTTCACTATTTTTATATAAACAAACATAAGTAATATAAGCCCTTTAACGAAATTGACCCAAGTAAACATTAATATTCCATTTTCTAATTTAAGAGAATTAAATATTTCCCGAACTATTTCACCAACAAAAATTTTAATCCTCAAACCAACCCCTTTCCAACACTCGGTATCATTAAGTAAAATTTAATTATAAACAGTGGTACAAAAAACTTCAAATATAATTACAACCTTTCGCTCGCAATAATCCAACAAGTGAAATCATCGAGAAACACCACCCCGAAAGCAATCCTTCTTTTTCCCTCAATTTTTAATAAATCATCCCCTATTATTCCAATTCAAAAAACAAATGTAAACGGGGGGGTGGGAGGAAAAAGCGCTCGCGCAAACAGAAAATTTAATATTAAACGCGCATTAGCGTGACGCCAGTTGGAGGTGCAAACAAAAAGCACGCGACATGACACACTAAGGCGGACTCCGTCTCTCCTAAAAACCTAAACTAATAAAGTTACGGCTCGGCGTATCTCGCCAAACACTCGCATATCAATAAACGTGGCACCGCTGTACAAATGTAATATACTCGGGCCATGTTGACTGCGACGTCTAAATAAAATCTGGGATTCGGGGATGTACCTTAGCCTGTCTGTACATATATATATATATATATATATGTGTGTGTGTGTGTGTGTGTGTGTGTCTGTCTGTGTGCGTGTGTGATGACTTGATGTCGAGTATGCAAATCCCGACACGGTGTGGCTTAAAGGAGAATATTCCTGACGCGTTATAACGACCCCGCGGTGGGGCGATTAAGATGTCTGCGCCGGCAACGTTACGCGTCGCTCTTCCACTGTACGCGCCGGCAAAAAGCCGATGCGCCGGAAACGGCACGGATACGCATTAAGGGGGGTGCACAGGTAGCGGAGCGCGCGCTCCACCTCCAATATCTCGCCGGAAACCAGACTTTCTTGCTATCGCGGCGCGGGCCACATTACCTCCCGCGCCCAACCGACCCCACTACCCCCTCTACTACCCGCGCTTTTTCCGCCACTTATTCTTAATAACCCTCGACATAAAAATATCGGCAAACGGGTCGGCACCTCTCGCGTACCCCGTATGCTTCCGTTAAAGATACCTACGAGTGTTGCACTCGTTCGCCCCGGCATGATTTACGTATTCTCCGCGGATAAAAGGGGAAATAAAAGTGGCGGCGAGTCGCCGGCGGGATGGGGGGGGGAGCGAGAGGGGAGGGCTCTGGCGATGCGAAAACTTTTCGCTGATAATATTTCGGGAATTGATGTTGCTTGGGAAAAATTGATGGATACCGGGGGCTCGGATTGATTGATCGCTTGTTCGGTCGCCGCGATTCGGCTTGTAGTGGGTGTTTTAGTTTTGTAAAGTGCCGCGTTGGGAGGGTGTTTAGAATGGCCTTTGACGAAGGAAGTGTTTTCGCCACGGGTTCGGCCTTTCGGTGGGGAGGGGGGGTATTAATGGGCGGTCTTTTGTGTATGGTTGAATCATGAAAATTTGTCGAATACTTTGGCTTGGCCCGATCGAAAATATGATTGGGTTGGTAGACCTGCTGGGTCGATACGTTTGTTTTCGTCGGGAGGTGTCGGTTCGAGACGCGAAATGCTTTTCTTTTCTATTTTGTACGTTGATTATGTGATTCAAGTTAGACGTAGAGAAATAAAATGGTTAATATTCCCATGAAAAATTGAGTTGGAACTCTGAAAGACAATTTATGAAGATTTTTATGATAAATTATGAAGGAAATAGTGTAGTAAAGCATTTATTCTAATAAATCTGTAAAAATTCCAATAAATTTATACATTCAGAGAAATGTTATGGAAAAGTTCCAATAATTTATAGTAAACGAACCATATCGAGCAGATTTTCACTTTTTCTCAAAGTTTAGATTAATTTTTGCCATAGTTATAATAGAGAACAATTTAAAATTGAATAGAACAAAGTAAACAATTGAACAAATTGTTCAATTTTAAATTGTTCTCCATTATAACTATGGTAAAAATTAATCTAAACTTCGAAAAAGTACTTTATTTTAGCATTTATTTCATATTTAATTGTAAATATGTTCATAAATTGTCTTCCGGTCTTGGAATCCTATTTTTTATGGTAAAATCACCTCTATATTTGTCTGCGTGTAGTATATTAAAATTGTTGAATTGTTTCTAAATTTTATATCACCGCTTTATCACGATACGGGGTCAATTTTTGTTCACTAAAAATGTTTCAACGTTTTAACGGTCGGATCCAAAGGCGAATTGTTATTCGTGGTTCGCTTTTCAATGTTTTATTTAGGGGACAGCGGTGCAAAAGTATAATTGATGATCATCGAATTAATTAAGAGCATCAGCCGTAGAAGCGACGAGTGCAATTAAAATTAATTTATTAATTTCGAAAATGTAAATCTAACCGTCTGCAATTATAGCGGGGGGTTGACCTTATTTCACACCCTCGCTAGTTATCTTAATTAAAAGTTTTCGCAAAGTATTTATATTACGACATTCTAATGCTTAATTAGGTTAATTTCATTATTAAGAAACTTTTTCCTTTAAAGTTAAAATTCCTGCAATTTGCTTTGTAATTCGCATATTTTCTTTTTTTTTATAAGCGCAATAAAATAATGCGATAAAATTTTATTAACCGGAAGGAGATAGTTTCGGAGTTTGAAATTAAGAATTGGGAAGGCACGGCGATAAAAGTTTGCCAACGAATGTTTTAAATAATTATTCAATTATGAAATTAGAATTGCATACCGACGTTTATTATAATTTATAAGAAGCAATGGTAAAAATCACGAGGATTCGGTTTCTCTACAAATGACCTTTCAATAATTCGTCCAAGTGGAGGGGGGGAAAAAGTTGATATGTGCGTCCATAAATGCAAATTAAGCCAACAACGTCTTGCATTCGCGGCCGTTTTCATCGTCCTTCGTTGTAACGAGCGAAAAAGCGTCATTAGAGGTTTTGTTTTGCGACGTTGTCATTACTGCGAGGGGCAGGGCACGAACGCCGAGGGGCCGCGGCAAAAAGCCGTTTCCATTAACGGAGAAAGTCGGGCGAAGAAACGATACGACCGTTGACGACGTCTCCGAGGACAACTACTCCGGCGTCGACGACGAAAACGAATGTCCTAATGGCACCGCGGGGACTTGTTTCGCGGTCAGGTCTCCAGCCCGATTTGACAAAAGAAACGAGCTACGCGAAAGCGCAGAATGATCTACTATTTTTGACGACCCAGGACGATTAAGTTGCCGGCTTTTTCGCGCTTTGAAAAATAACACTTTTTCCCCCCTATCCCCTCCCCTCCCCCCTTCTCCTTCGATGACTGCGAATTTTCACAGTCGAATTACCTTTGAAACTATTGTTACATCGTCGTCGTTTTATTTCTTAAACAAAACGAATTAATTTGAATTATAAAATGAATTCCAGGGGGTTCTTTTCTTTTCTTTTTTATTACGAGGGGAAGTTTGTTTGTTGTTTTTTCTCCGCTATAAATATGCCCGTTAAAAGTTTAGAAGAATATCGAGTTAATTTATTACTTGAAACTTTCAAAGCACTGGTTCATTGGCACGCTTACGTACTCCCCCTCCCTTTTCCCCCTAAAAAAGGGGGGGAAAAAAGGTTGAAACAACCCACGAAACTTCGTCTATCGGAAGATCTCAAAATTAGACCGCGTACGAGGAAATGAACTATCCAGCAATCCGGAGGGGAAATGACGTAACCGGAAGTGTCATAGCACCAGATGTTACTTTCGCCGGCTCCCAAAACAAGTGTTCAAAAGAACAATTAATTCCGTCGCTCTATACTTAGACCGCCGCCGGATCCCCCTCCCCCGGCCCCTTCTTCCCTCCCCCGAAGCCTGTTTATTTGAATTCTGCCGAAGTCAAATTTTAATTTAATTTCCTTTGCCTCGCGTGCAACGTTATCTTTAATTCCCGGCCTCCGTCTTATCTGGTCTCCCCTTTACATTCTAATCCCCCCCTCTCCTTCCCGGTTGAGAAAAAGGCAGCAATTTATTTAACCGGCGAAAAATCGCACTCCAATTTTCCAACATCCATCACTCAATCCGACCTAATTTTGGCCTAACCCAAACATCACTTTGTTTAACCGTGGAGCCGCGCTCGAAAGCAGGGGGAGCGCGTCCGAAAATAAACATCAATTTCCTTCCCGCGGCGAAAGGAACGAGAACGAGAAATAAAGACTGCCAGTCCCAAAAGCCACGGCGAAACGGTCGTAATTCTTTGCCGCTATGATTCCGGCAAGATCGCCACCGTGCGTGGAAAAAAAAAAAAAGAAAAACAAGAAGAAGAAAAATATTGTACCTCGAAATCGCGCTGACGCGCATTTAAACTGACATTTCGCTGACGAGTCAACGTTATTATACGTCAATTCGCTAGAAATGCAACGATAACAAATCATTATCGAGTGGTAGCACGGTTTCGGGAGGGGGGGGGGGTTGATTGTACGCGGCCACTTTTTGCCGGTGTGAAAGCCGGAAGGAAAAAGTCGGGACACGAGAGGAGGGTTAAAAAGCACGGACTCATGCGACTTGATAGCTGTAACGAGTCGTACGTCGTTGGTCGGACGGAAGTGCATTAGAACCGGACGTGGGGTCAACTTCCGGCGGACGGGGTTGGTAGGCGCGGCGCAAGACGCGCCGCGCGTTTCGCCCCCGGCCTTCTCGCCGCTCTCGCTGTTCCCATCGGTTAAACCGTCGGCTTTCTATCGTCCCGGGGTTATGCCCGATGACAGATCGATATCGCGGCCGCGCGTCGGAAGAAAGCGAGCCACGGGCACCTGCAGGAAATTCGATAGCGCAGCCCCTGCCACTGGGACTGAAATTTATCGACGCCGATAGCGCATTGTATCGGCGGTGTTTTGAATTACGCGCGCTCACGCGAGCATTATCATATTAGATGTTTGATTCATTACGATCCGCGCGCGATTCAATCGCTCGGGCCCGCGAGTCCGATTAATCGAATTCGATTCGCCGCGGGGGGGTGGGGGGAGGTATTGATTTCGAGGCGGCCGGGGCCGTAATTGATGGATCTTAGCAATGGGAAGGGTGGTTCCGGTAGTTTTCACGATTGTACCGCAAAGAAACGGATGCTTCTCTTTTCATTTCCTTTTTTTTTTTACTTTTTTCTGTTTAATTATATTATCTTTCTTTTTGTTCCTGCGCGCTTCTCTTTTGTCAGGTTGATCAGTAAGGATTATCGGGGGTTCATTTTTCTCGAATTTAATTTGTATTTCAGCCTTCGTTGAAGGTACGATATGTGGAGTGCTTGCACTGAGAAAAATGATATAGTAATTATGGACTATATGTGTTCTTGTATTAAATAATGTTTGGCAAAGTGACAAGTGGTACCATAGTTATGATAATTAGTACCTGAAAAATATTTATCAGACTGTTTGATAATGTTTTTAACATTGGAGTATAGAGTCTCAGAATGCCAGAAGGTATAGTAGCTTTTATTATTTTATTTTTCTCAGTGTGGGTTCACTTATGAGATGTATATATTATAACAATTTTGTAAGGTTTTTAGTTGTTAAATATGTATTGTGTAATACGGTGATAAGAAGGAGATTGAAGTATTGTAGGACGAAAAGGTACATTATGAAATTTAATTTTGTTTGGCTGGATTATAAATGATTGTTGGGGTCAAACTGTTGTTTAATTAAAACTGTTTATGTTCCCTTTTTATATTATTTAGTTATTAACATTGCTATAAGAATAAATAAGAGTGCACATTTTTCATTTTTTTCCCCCTTTTTATCTTTTGGTACTTTTGATATATTTATAAAAATATTCCATTTCACGAACAATACACGTCTGCGCGAAGAAAACTGTTTTGAAACAAAACACAATGCATCTTATCAAAATATAACACTTTCGAGTAACAAGACACGTATTTCCAGCAAAAAATATACATTTTAATACAGGAAGATTTGCTTTGAATGAAAAAGAACATTTCGTGTAATGTACTTTTGTTGTTGAAAATGCAAAAAAAAGAAGAAGAAGAGACGAATTTTGCATTTTTACAAAGTAAATCTGTTTTAATCAAAGCTTTATTTCCGTCAGCGAAAACATTAGATGTCAGCAGCAAAGTCATTCGCAAAACAAAAAATTCACACCTAAAAATCTGCCTTAAAATCAAGTCATGAGAAAAAAAAAACATATTTACATAAAAGTTATTTTACATCTCGCAAGATTATCGCCAATTATTATTACATTAAGTCCAATAAAAGCGTCATCTTTGACATTGATAGATTATCATAAACAATCGCCGGGTCTTGTCTTTCATCTAACAAATTGACATCTTCATCCAGCGTTATTATACTTTAATCCGTTGATCCATAATCGAACGATTAGTGACGCATTTTCATCCGCCATTCTCCCACGAAGCAGTGGGTATAAGCGATGACGCAATTCATCCTTCTGCGGCGCAATAGAAAATAAAATAACCGCCTCGTAACATCGGGACAAAAAATGTCGCGCGTTATATAAATATGTCGGGGCTGATTCATCCTAATGATATGCAGCGCGCGGACGTTTGCCACGATCGCGTTCCCGCGTTCTCGTGTCCTCGCGATTTTAATTGTCCATTACATTTCGAGAAAGTTTTCACACATCAAACGTATAGCAGCAATTATTGCCGTACTTTATGACATTCGTAGGATAAATTTCTCGCCTTGACACTATTCCTACAATAGTACGCTAAGAGCTGCCAAAATTATATTAATAAATACTGTTGATTCAGAGAAATTTATTTTCTGTGTGCACTTATAGTATTATTTATATAATGTACTGAAAAAAAACCATTAAAAATTACTGTGCTGGAACATTAAAGCTAAGTACAATATAGAAAAAATTACCGTGACAGCACAGTAAAAATCCTGGTAAAACCAAAGTATGGAAAATACGGTAATTTTTACTGTGCTGGCATGGTAAATTTTCCAATATTGTGGGACCACCTTACACCTTTTACCACCACTTTACATGTAGGTAAAATTTGAGCCACGCCCCTCTCCCGTTGACATTAAAGTTTGAAAAATATGAATATTTTTATAAACGATAGGGTAGAGTAGTGGCAAAGGTAAAGGTTGCTTGTGATTATGAGGTAACTGGTTCTATTCCTTAATAACGACAATTTTATCTAATATCTTTTTAAAATACACTTCTTCGAGTTATTATAAAATATAGTAGCAACAAATTAATAAATATCTCTCAATGTATTATATCCAATTTTGACAATATTTTTTTATTATTTTTCATCTACTTGTAAGGGGGAAGGGGCAAGATAAAGAATTTATCCTTCGATTCCACTGAAATACAGTACGCTGCATTATTTTTTTGTACGCCATTGCCAATCGTCACATTATTTCGTCAACGTCCTAGCTCACGATTTCAAACGTTTCGACAAGGCCGCGTTGCGACACTTAAAAGGCGCCGGAGTTTTTTTCGTGACCGTCGTTTCGCGATTTTGTTGTCACCCGATTCGAGCTTCCGATCGATCTTAACGACACATCTTCTTTTTCCTTTTCCTTTTTTATTTATATTTATTCGAACTTGTACTTATCGGCCGTTTGATCAAAGAAACGCAGCCGTAAAGATTGGCGCAATGAAAGACGTTTCTTTGTTGTGCAAAAGGTCTTTATAAATAATGTGCGGGCGGCGCAATCACATCGACTGTTTGACATCAAATCAACGCACCAATAAATTACATCTAATAACGTAATTGTGCCGCGATACCGCGCAAACATTTCTTTCTTTTCCGCGTGCGCTTCGCCTCTCGCAATAGTATATTACTTAACGAGGAAGTAAATGGTTCTTTAAGTTGGCGACTCGAGTTGAAGGCGACGAAGTGCCATCTTAAAACTTTTTATTTCTCCGTTGAGTATGTTTCATTTTATTTATGGTAAAAGCGAAATGCGTTGGTGAGTCGAAGGGTTAAATTAATTTAAGGAAAGTAAAAATATAAGTTTCTTCCTCGGATTATTAATCACTCTTTTAATATTTGTCTGTTACAATGGGCATAGCTTTGGAGTTCGTTACTGATTGATTTTAGCTTAACTGATAACTTTATTAATTTCTATTTAACCTGATGGGTTGGAGGAAGATGCTATAAGTATTGTTATCTTACTTTCATCTTTTTGAACAGTTTTATTCTCATTTAACTTCAGTTAACGCAAATGCAAGAGTAATTACTCACCACTTAGAAACTGCATTTGTTTGTGTTTACATCTCCTGAAACAAAGAAATGAAATGAACATTAATGAGTTGTCAAGTTTCAGGTTGAATATCTGATTAATTTGATCGAATGGGTGGAAAATTTCATACAGTCTACTCTATAGAATTTTCCTTTTGAATGGTATTGATTTATCTTGACCGAAATTTAGATGATGCGATAACTTTCAGCTTTTTTCTTTTATTAGCTCACTGAAATTGAAATTATTGACCCAAAATTTTGTTTTCAGTGTTCAGTGTTCAGTGTTCGAGCTAAGTGGTCCTAGTGCAGTGTCAAACAAGTGAACAATACACTAAGAAAAATACGACAGGAAAAATTATTGTTTTTAACTGTATTTCAGATATATATCTGTTTTTCAGTAAAAATTTCTGCTTTATTTATATTATTCAGTAAAATTTTTTTATCTTAATCAGTAAAAATAAATGTTTTATTTATAAATATAACATTGAAAACTAGTTTCTTAGCTTTTAAAAAGAAGTAATTTTTACTCAAAGACAGTTATACATCTAAGACACAGTTAGGAACAGTAGTTTTATCTGTCATATTTTTTTGAGTGTAAAGAAGATGCGGATTCGTCGAAGGTGGCGCTTGTGAAACATTCGAGGACAGGACGGAGCTGTAAAGAATCGTTAGCAGTAAAAGGTAAGAATTTATTCTTTATGTTATCGAAAAGTGTTTATTGATTTCTTAGCGATTTTGAAGTCGCTGTAACTCGGTAAGCTTAATCTATCCTCGCACAAATTTAGCGGAGCCCATAAAACCAGTTGATATTTCAGTTGCGCGATAAAACTATTCGACGCTGAATTATGTTTAGCGGCTTTGCGCGACGAAACAATGGACTCGGCGATCTATCTATATAGTACACCTGTTTCCCGTGCGCACCTTTATGTAGATATCCTCTTTTCCCAGAGAAGTCATAACGTAGATCAGTTTTTCGCTGTTTCCTAAACTCCGGACAAGTAAGAACGGATGAGACACGATTTTTATGCGATTGCAGATTTATGCATCTGTGTTGCATCATTTTTTGAATCTGTTCTTTGTAATAAATAGGACGATTCTGACTATGTTTGAAAATGAATCGATTAGTATGATATTTCATTTTCAATTTTTAGTTATTTAAATTTATATTTAAATTATGGTAGCAAAAGTCTTGGTACCTTGCAAACAATGTGCAGGAATTTGATTTTCAAGTTGAAATTCAACGAATTAGAAATTGAACAAATGAAAATATACTTTTCAACTGGGAAAATATTCAATTTATCAAAATAATAATTATTAATTTAATTTCCTTTATTCCGGCAAACGGTACCGTTTTACTCTCAGTATTTGCAACTATTTGCGAGAACAACTTGTTATTATCAACCCGATAAAGATATTGTTCTGAATGTCACGCGGCGAACAATAGTTTAGCATTTTCATTTGGCCAACCATTGCGCTAATTAATTAACAATAGACTCACTTCCGCGTCAATTGCCTTATTAAAAGAGGAACGCGCGTTTAAAGTACTTATCCTAATATTGCTTTCAATTAAAAAAAAAAAAAAAAAAAAGAAAGAAATAAAGTATTCTATTGAATGTTCGTTCTTTTTCGCGAAAGGAATTATCGTAATTAGCATTTCATCGGGATAACAGGTCGCGCTGTTACGAGCGAGACTTTCTTTTAATTGGTATAGTTAATGACAATGTGTTTCTCGGAATATGCTCAAAAATATCTAATTAGCCGGCGCGTTATCTTTCTTTTTGGATCTACTTTCGCGAAGCGTTATAATCGTAAACTGATGCTAAATATTGTTATTACGTTGCCCGGCTAAGTTCCAAACTGGAACGCGCCGCAAAATTATTGATAATCATCGAGCTAACGGCAAAGGCGAAATTAATTAATAAGATCGCGCTATCGTGATAAAGATATTGCGCGATCGCGCGCGGGGGCCCCCCTTTACAAATATGAGTATAATGAAATTTCCGCGCGAGTAATTTCGGTTGTAATTTACACGCCGTGATTCCTTTTTTTCTTCCTCCGCGCCTCGGACCTCGCGAGCAGAAATATAATCTTGTTGCGCCTTATTTTAGAACCGATAGCGCAAATCCTGAAACTTGCTAAACAAGTTAAACAGTAGTGCAACACAAGTTTAACGACGCGTTTTGGCGGCGAGCCAATCGGCAAAACCTTTCCCGCGCTCTTAACCGTGCTTTTCTCGTTTCCTTCGACTCCTCGTGCGCTTTTTGCCCCTTCAATTCCTTATCGCCGCGTGGTTTCGCGTGGGCGACACGGTTAAGGGTCCAGTATTTTTGTCCGCCCTTTTACTAATTTCAGTTTCGCTCGAATAAGCTGGCGCAACTCGTGGAGCACTCGATGGATGACGTTTTTCTTGCTTTACTTGTATTTAAGTGATTCCTATTATTCATTAATTATGTTTATAATGAATTACCTCATCGGAAATTAAATGATTTAATAACAAGTATACAGTGAAATATATTTGAATAATTTTATTTGAATAAAAAGGGTTTTAAAGAATTAAAGCTATATTGAAAGCTTTTGATAATGATCATAAATAATTTTATTTATTTAGTTTGTTGTCAAATTGATTGTTTAATTCTAGCATTTTGTTTATAATTTTACATTGAATAATGTTTTTGTGATATGTAAAATTTTAGTATGGAATATCATTCTATATTTTAATGTAAATCTCGAATTTACTATACTTTATTTGAACTTTGATATTTTAGTACACTTATATAATTTCATAATGGATGTATGCAATTAATACTAATTTATATTATTTTAACATATGAATCCGTCGCAAAGCTCTTCGTAGCGTTTTTGTCACACAAGGCTCAATTGTCTGTAGAAAAATCAGTTTTATGCCAGTACCAACAAACGGGAAAGAGCAACCGTTGACAAACTGTAAAGCTTCGATACTTATTTACGACAAAATATGTACTGAACCAACAGTAGTTCCGTTGGTTGATTGCCAATAGATAAGTGTCCGTTGACGCAACACTGGCACTAGACTGTCCCGACTATTAACATGGCATATTTATCTTTTTCGATATGTCGATTTTTATATCTTAATAATTGTTCTCAAATAACTTCATTTATACTCATTTTTAAAAACATATTTGTAAGAAAACTTGCCTACTTGTTGCCAATTGATAATTGTTAGTACTGAAATAGTATATGCAGAAAAATGAATGAATTAATTTTACCATAATAAATATGAATCGAACCTCAGAAGACAATTTATGAATATATTAATAATAAAATATGAAATAAATGCTACAATAAGGTATTTATTCCTAAAAATTTATTGGAATTCCTGAAGATTTATTAGAATAAATACCTTATTATAGCATTTCTTTCATATCTTATCATAAGTATGCTCGCAGATTTTGTCTTCTGAGGTTCGACTCATATTTATTATGGGAAAATTAACTGTTTCATATTTCTACGTGTAAAAGCAAACGGTACATTGCCAGTCCCTGTACTGTGCCTTAGTTCATCGGTGTTTTACACCAGAACTGGGCCAACGGTCAATTGTTAACAATTACCAATTCCGTGCCAGTACTCAGCCCTTTGTCAACTTCTACACGGGCGTATCTTTCGTGCAAATCCCATCGGTCCAATAAGTCGAATAATATTGCAATTAACTCGAAGCAAGATTAATCGTAGCACGCGTTACTTTGCGTTCGAAATAATTGCGAAGTAAAGGGGTGAAGCAAAAGGGAAGCTTATGTGTTTTTTTTTATCTTCGCCCGGCAAAACGTGCCGGACAATTGACGCTGCGACGCGGAGCCACCCTCTACGAAATATCTAATTACATTTATCGCAAAAGGCAGCCGCAAAAACGACAAGTTATTTATCATTATTTATCCGTCAAGGCCGTCCCGATGTGCTCGATTTCAGGGGTCGAATTTTCTGGGCCGCGTCGTAGGTGAAGTGGCCTGGCGTACGGTGCGAAAAGCGTCGAAAATACGTCGGACGGGGACGGCCCGGCCGCGAGGTAGGAGATGGCCGCGCGCGTCCGTGGGAATCGTAACTTTTTATCGGCCGCGGCCTTTCAGCGCTCGTCCGGCCGGCGCGGACACGAAGCTTCGGCGGATGCCGAGCACGATAGCCCGAGACGGCGGGAAGACGAGCTCGTTCGATTTCCTCGTTCGCCGCCGTCATAAACGATGCCGAGCCGCGATACAGCCGCGGTGCCGCCCGCGCCGCCGTTTCCACCAAAGTGCCCGCTTTTTCTTCGCGCCAACTTTCACGTTCGACTTATCGTAACGCTCACGGCCGCCGCACTAAAATATCAAATTTACGGCCAGCGCCACTTTTACAACTGCGTCCGATAGATTTTCTTTTTCTTTCCTTTTTTATATATATATATATTTTCTTTTTTTGGTCTACTTTTTATCCGTTTATCCTCGTTCCCTTTGTTTTTGTCGCTGATTTCTTTAGACTCTTGATTTTTGGCGATTGCATAAATTTTAGAACTCTTGGTTTGATTTATGTAATTATGGTAAATTGTGATTTAGGAAATAGAATTTTTTTACATAATAAGAGGTATAATTGTATGATACATTGCTTAATTTATTGTACAATTAGTTAGAATTGTATTTATGGAATATTCTTTCATGAATATTGAAAGTTGTTTTATATTTTGAATCTAAATAATGATATGTTGAATGAATTAAAAAAAGAATAACAAGAATATAGTATTTAAATAAACGATTGTTTTGTGTATTTCCAGTCAATATATTTATAGGATATATCTTTTTATTGGTTGAAAGTCATAAAATGATAAATTGAATTTAAAGTCACATTATTTAGCCGTTACTTTTATACCTATTTTTAGTAGTACACGAGAAAATAGAATCCAGATAATATTTACATCTTAATTATATACAATTTTTTCATCATATTTACATATATAACAAAATTTGAAAATTTATATTTAGTTTCTTTCCAACCAGTTGCCAATTATTTAATCATATATTACCAAATTATTATTTTAATTAAAAACAAACAAACCTCCATATCCTTAACGTGATATAATTGCATTTAATTTAATTTTCAATCAGAACTTGTTGAAAACCAAAATAAGAAAACTGATCGAACAAACCACTTTTTAAATTCAATAACCTTTTTTTTCTGAGGCACATTTCGAGATTGACAATTGTTCGATAGAAAAGATTGAACATGAACATCGACGTAATAATTCGAAGAAAAAAAAAAGTAATTAGTAGTTTTAATTACAATATACTTTTCGGTCGGCCGCAAAGAAAGAAACTGGCAACGAGTTACGGCCGCTATAAAAGTTTTCTAATTATAATTCCCCCGCGCCTCGTTTATTAAAGCCGAAAATATTTCGGGCAATCCATCATTTCAGGCTTATTAATAAAATAATATTTATATATGGAAAATCGAAGGCCGTCTTCCTTTGATTAAAGTGTCCTTTAAGTATATGAAGTGGGCTTTATATATAAACAAGTTAAAGGCTAAAAGGGTCTCGCGAATTCCCCTGTGAGCTCCCTCGGATATAAAACACGTTTATTCATGTACCTTCCAATTATTTCCCTCAGGAGCGGAGAATAAAGTTGGCCGTGGCAGGGTCGAAAGATCGATGGGAGGACCGAGCTGCGCGGACTTATCGGAGGATTAGCGCTCGTTAGATCCCAGAAACGACTGGGCTCGAATCAACTCGGTCTCCAAGTCGCTAATTGCGTCATTTTATCCGTCGAACTGTCAGCTGTGGCTTTCCCTACTTTTTATTCCCCGCCACGTCCAACTTTTCTTTTAAACCGAAGCTTTTCGTCCGAAAATAGACGCGCCGCGACGACGTTCGGTCGCATATGGCGTTCGCGTGCTTTTAATCCAATACGTATGTTAACCCGTTAAGGTGCCACTGTTGCCCGCGGCCTCCGTGCCGAGTGATATTAAAGATTGCAACATTTTGCCACGAAAAGTTATCTCGCTTTGAAGTTTGGTGGGTTTTGCGATTAAAGGAAATCTCGGTTGACAAATCAATATTTGCAAAACAATTTGTTATAGTTTTCAATGGTGTATTGTGTAACTTGGGAGGAAAGTTGAGGATTGCGAAGGAGTTGGAATACACTGAGAAAAATGTTGGTTTAAAATTTATTATATTGCATCAAAAAGTGGGGAGAATCTTCTTGTATTTAATATATAGTTTAATAGAGGTTACGAGAATTATACAAGTTTGTAATTTTTATCCTAACTGTTTTCCCAATGAAAAGAAGGGTATATTTCAGAAGTGGGGAAAAAGTACACTTTTCCTCCCTAGGGAATTAAAGTACCAATGAAGCGTGAGAAAATGTATATTTTTCTTTTCTTAATTTTCATTTTTCTACGGGATTAAAGGTTTCTAATATTAAATTCCATTAAAAACATTTATTTTGACATTTGATTATCATTTAAAAGACTTTTATCCGACTTTTATATATATATTTAACTTTATTTACATATTACAAATGAAATGGGTGAAATGACGTCCACTTTTTATCTCGACAAATTCAACTGCTTTACCAATCTTCGTAGCAGCCCTTTAAACTCATCGGACCATTTAATTAACTTCACTTTGTCAATTTTATATGATGCATTATCTTAAATGACTCGTTATTTCATTTATCCTTAAGTCGATGGCTATTTAATCATGCCTCGTACAACGAAATTAATTCAATCGTTACAATTGATCGTTTTCGCTTGATAATCCTCATTCAATTACCTCCATTTTATCATACGCACCAGTCCATTATTCGCTTAACGCCTTTCAATGATATAATAATGCAATTGAAATGGTACGGTGTCACTGTCAAGAAAACAAAAAAAAAAAAGGAAAAAAAACCCAAGAAAAATGGGGGGAGAAAAAATATGGCGACATAAAAATCTCTAATCTCGCAGAGTGTATCGCGTTATGATGCGAGCAAGGGCGGGGTGGGG
>JABFPN010002923.1:0-20001 GCA_022817305.1 Leptoteleia sp. ZL-2020
AACCGGCGAATAACAACACGTGAAATCGGTGACAGGTTAAATTTATCGAATTCAACTGTTTATGACCACCTAAAACGCCTATTTATCCATTATACGAAGATCGTCTTTCATTTTCACAAAAAAAAAACGAAATTACTTTCCGAACAACCCAATAATAAAACTTTACATTTATATTTTCACATATTCGTGCACTTTGATATTAAATGGAATTGTTCTTCAATTTAAAAAAAAATAAATGCTGTAAAACATAATATTACTGCACAATGAAACGGTAACTATGCAAACCATCAAAATACAGTTTCAGGAATAATTCATTTATTCGTTGCGTGAAAATGCTTCCACGCATAATTGTTTCCCAGGCACATAAAGAGATACCTCCTTTTTATGCATTTATCGTTTTCCAAGTTGACGTGAAAAAACATTGTTTTGAAACATAATACAAGTGCAATGTGTATCAAACTTAGTCCAAAACAGTAAATGTTAACGAAATATAAATTAAACCTTTTATACAGTGAAAAGGATGCGAAAATGCAACAAATTATGATTATATGAAACAATGTATTTAGAAAATATAATATATTGTTAGGTGCAGTTAAATTGAATTATTAAATGGGTATAAGACGAATCAATGGATTCTTTTAATTAGAAATCATTAATTTGTCAATATTTCATAGTGTTCATAATTTAAGTTTGATTATAGTTTGCCATTTATGCAGGGATAAGTAACGTAAAGTAAGAAAAGACTTTTTTAATATAAAGATGCACGTATATTTAAAGTCCATCTTGTTATGGCTTTTACAAATCACTGCCTCGCGCGCTTACATTACAAACACCTGCTGATAAAGAATATTACAATAAGCGTTATTTTCAAAGTTTCCTAAGTATAAGGGAAATTTTCCAAGTTCCCGAACAAATTTGAGAAGTAACTGGAGTCGAGCAAGATTATCGAGGCTGGGCTTTTTACATTCACATCAGACCAGAAACTGGTCGGGTTTTAATCAGGTTTCCACTTAAATAAGATTTTCCTTCCCAGTGCCCAGTCAGATACAACTTTTCGAACGAATACATACAAGATTTTTGCATTATCCCAAAAAGATATTATTTCAACGCAAATTAGTATGAATAATAATAATTTGCTGGTGTCAAATTGCATTAGAAAATGTTTTTAGTTAAGCTCTACCCGAGCTAGGGACTGATTTAAATTTCTATTTTGGATATTTATCTCTTATTATAGACCAAATCCAATTTATAAGATTTGTTTTGTATAATCAAACAATCGGTCACCATTTTTATCTAAATATATGCGAAAAACTTCCAGAAGAAATTATCTGAGTTTGTTCATGTCAGACTTCATCGAGACGTACCCCTTCGTATCACTTATTCTTATTATCTTGAGTTAAAGGAGTGATAAAACTCAACTATTTCGAAAATATTATGGTTATTTAGAAACATTTGAAAATGTTTTCAAATATGAGTTGGAAACAGACTTTCAAATTACTGCATTGAATATCATTTTTATTACTTTTAATAGTTTTTGAATTTGGTATTGAAACTGTTCGATTCGAACGTTTCATATATGTCCATATCAATTCCATATATGTCCCATGTGTGATCTATATCAGTTCCATGTCTATTCCATACATGCCCCACAACTGTTCTATATCTGTTTTGTATATGTTCCATATATGTTCCAAATATACCGCATATATGTCGCATTTATGCGATATTTCTTTCACCATATCTATATACTGAAGACGTCACACTTCCCCCGTTTGGTTCAAAGAGCACGTTCGAACATGTTCGAACGTGTTCGAACTATAAAATTTTTGAACTGTTCGAACATTCGATAGGCCTAATAAAATTCTTTCAATTTATAACTATTACCTTTCCTCTGTGTATCTTTTGTAATGTAAATGTGTAAAATAAACTGGAGCAATTTTTGTTTATTTTATGGAAATTTATTGCAGCACAAATTAACGGCGTAGTGATGTTAAATTACAGTTTAGCACGGAGCAAATATATAGTTCGAACCGATGAAAATTGTTACGTCCGTTTATAATAATTTTTGCTTTCACGTATTCCACCGGATGAAATGGCGATTGGATTTTTGTGTGCGGTCTGCTAGAGAGACTATAAATAAAGCATTATTTATGGCTAGAGAATACGTAGAGGCGTTTTGGGGCAGGGGCGGCATAGAATCGCTGAATAGAGGCTGGCGAGCCGATATGCAATTTTTTTTATGCCCTCGCCGTATTAAATTATTTATTAGAAATACAGTACGCGCTCGTTCCGGGACAACCAATTACCAAATGCTCAGTGGAAAAACAACCATTTGTTTTTCCCGCGGAGACGAATAAAATGCATTTTGATAAGAGCAATTTTTTCACCCTCTTTTTTTTTTTTTTTGTTTTTTACAGCTCGTAATAATTCATCGACCGGGAACTTTATATTTCGTTCAGTCGCATCCAATAATACATTATTTTAATTACCGGTCGACAAAAACACACGATATTCGGGGGGGAATATTGATTCCCGTAAGTTATTGACTGCGAAATGCTTTCGTTATAGCATTTATATGCGAAATATGTACGCGTCTAAAAGACACGATAAACATAAAACGCGTTATAGTAATTTCGAATATATATTCCTGCTTTGTTGAAATGCGCGCGAAGAAATATGTGTATGATAAATATCCGCTTGTGGTTGCGGGAAAAACGAGGAACCAAGCGCGTGGTATATAAGAAAATCTGAAATAAAAATACACGAACAATTGACGTATTCGGTGGGTTAACAATTCGAAAAGTTTACTTTTAATTGCGATCCTTATCTTCCTCTGATAATGATAAAAAAAGAAATTAATAAACTTGACAGAGACGTTGACAAAAGTCACCGACAATAAGGGTGCAGGGCCGTTAAAGTTACTTGGCCTTCGAATGCTCGAAACGCTTTATGCCGCCAATTAAATTTAATTACGGCTGCGGCACTTTTTGCGAAGCCACTCGCGGCATTTCAATTTTTTTTTCTTTTTTTTTTTTTCTTTTTCTTTAAACCTACATTGACATTCTTACGAACCATTTCATTCGCAGCGACATGTGCTCCAGCCATAACAAATATATTGACAGTAAAATACGTTGCTGCTAATAACCAGCAACGTCGTAGTAAAGCTAAAGTTCACTTCAGCTTTACTGCGCAGCGTTAAATTTATATATCGAATGATGTATTGGTAATAAACTTATAGCAAACGCGTCGCCTTGCAATTTTCATATCGCGAATTGCGCCGGGCATTATTTCGCCGAATTTGCTGAATTTTTTTGGCCGCGCGGATTCGGCAAATAAGGCGGTGGTTTCTCGCCGTAAGCCCCGGGAGAAGTGGCGGTCTGAGAGAATGGCTTTTGGAATGCTAATGGATGCGAAAGGAAGCCATATTGGCAACAGTTAGTCTAGACTTTCAAAGGGTACGCTCGCTTAAGTCGAAATCGAAAGGGGTCACGGACTAAGGGGGAACTAATTCAATTTGCGCCGCACCGTCGAACTTTTTTCTTTTTTTATTTCAAACAGTGCTTTTATTCAAATTCAAATTTCAACCGTCGACGCGAGTGCGGCGCGAAACAACCCGGCGCATTTATTCGGTCAAAATATCGCCTGATTGCGGTTACGCGAATTTTAGTTTGCGATAACTATAAATTAGATTTTCGCTCGCGAATGGTGCGGCGCTTTGAAATTAATCGCGGTTTCATCAGCGCTGCTATTCGTATTCAAAAACTAATGGAATGATAAATTTTCCACGCCTCGCCTCGCTGTTTATTATTATTAATGGATTTGTTATTATTATAACAATTATCTCAAACGAACTCGCGTTGATTGAAAGTGGTTCAACATTTTGGCTCGAATATAAGTGTCTCCAATCAAAACAGTTGGATTTAACTCAACTTCAAATAAAATCTGCTTGCATTAAATGGATAGAGTCAGATAAATGGAACCTATATAAATTTTAAGGTCTAGGAAGCTCGCGCACTAAGGAATAATAGTAATAATCACAGTTTATAGATAGATGACTGCGCCACCCTATAACGGTGGTTTAAAGGCAACTTCTCACTGGGATAAATTTTAAATTTATTCGAACGAATCCTAAAATTTAATTAGTTATGCAAGTAGTCGCGCTTTCGTTGTTGGCGAACGTTGATAAAAACTGCCGGATTAATAAATTTCCCTCGACTTTAATGGAATAATACTGCTATACTTATTCACAATGGCATTCGATTACGTAAACATAAGTTATTTTCCGCGGAAGAAGACCGAAATGAATGTCTAATGCCTTTAGCTTACGTGGATTCGAGACAAGACCATGAAGGCTATCGTCTGTCTCCCGAGAATTTAGTATTACATATTTCATTCTCTAAATCTATTTGTACAATTTGTTCCATATAATGTGGTTTGCATCGTGCCGGTAAGAAATCAATTCGACGAGAGAGAGAGAGAGAGATATTCCCCGCAGAAAAGGTGGAAATTAAAAATCATTTTCTCGTTGTTCCGACTTGCTTTCATTTAACCGATTCCAATTGGGCCGAAAAAAAAAGTTTCGCCGTCATTGTTTCCTTCGCATTTCTTTCATATCCACTTTTTTTTTGGATTGATCAAAACAATGCCAACGTGTCAGTTTCGTTACAGACTTATCGCGACAATATCGCGTTTCGTCACAGTTATACTTCACCGATATAATGCGTTTATGTCATTTAGAGGAACTATTTCCCTTTTAGTGTGACTGACATGGTTGAAGTGTTATATTCCATAATGTATCTGCAACAATGTTGTCATAACAATAATGCTGTACTTCGTATATATCTAACACGGCAAAGCAATTGACAACTCCGTTACAAATGAAAGTGCGACAACTTTGTTTAAAGACAATTGTAAAGCATTTTTTTTTATAAGAAAGTAAATTGCATGCGTGACATTTTGGTCGTTAATTCAGCGTTGAATTTTTATTCAACGAATTGAACATTCCGTACGATGAATTCGCAATTAGAAAAAAAAAAGAATTTCATTTGTAACATCGCAGTTAATGAATTAAAACGAACTAATACTGTTCAGTTGATTGCATAATTAAGTCGACGATAATGCGATCGACTTCCCGCTGAAATGTCTGCGCAATTCTAAAATTGTTGCCAAATAAATATTCAACGCGACCGTTGTTTAAAACTAAAATAATCAGTTGACAAAAAAATAACATGATTCCGTGCGGTTGTCGCAAAATTTTCATTTGCGCTCCGAAAACAATCGTTTGAATTTGAAACGAATCGCTTTAGATTAAAACGATTTTTCATTCAGAATATCGCCAATAGGAATTCGCTTAAATTTGAGGGGAAAATAATTTGAAATACAAAAGAATGATATTCTTTAAAAAATATATATATAAAGATTCTCATTTAGTTTATTTTATTTTCACAGTTCAATTTATTATCGAATGAGTGCATTTAAATTGATATTAAGGAAATTATTGATAATATAAAAGGTTGGGTATAAATAAATTTAAAATATAATTGTGGAGGAGTTAAATCTAATATGGTTGTTTTACGAATCTATTTTAATAGTTGCATTTTCCCCACTTAAGTCTCACTATTTCGGGCGCAAAGAATTTACAACCAATAAGACACTCTTAAAAATGATCCGATTAAAATAAAATTAAATTCCTCTAATGATATTTCATTTTAAAATAAAAAAAGTAAGCTGATTATTAAAGTATTCCTTTTATATTAATTAAATACATAATTTTAAGATAAAAGAATGCCTTTTTAAAACGAAAGGTAATTCATTTATACTCTAAAACATATCGTTTCAAATTTACAAGAAGTCCTCTTAATTTAAGAATAAGACATGGAAATCGTACGTGCGATATCGGTTATATATAGGTTACGTTGTCACCTGTCACATTACTTTAATAACAAAATTTAAGGAAGAGAAACAACTTACTTTTATTTTACACGGAATTCATATGAACTACAAATGATATTCCTCTAATTTTCAGAGGATGCGTAAATATACAGTCGTAACAAGTAATTCCTCTTATTTTCAAACGAAATCCTCTTCTCGTTATTTTAACCAGAATATCATTTTATTTTGAAACGATTCCTCTGAATTTGAAATGATTTTTTTAAGAGTGGATGATTGATTATTTAGACCGAAGCGTTAAATAATTCATCGCGCTCATTTGATCGCAAATTAAATACGTTTCTCACTCTCGTCAAGGAGTGATAAACCTTCGATGTATATTATAAATTGTTATAAAATTCTGAACAAGATACTTGATATTCATGGAACAGCGAGTCGCGCTATAAGATTATACGCTCTTTAGCAGACGAATCAGCATCTATTAACCTGTTTTATTTTCCGTTTCGCGGAGGAATGAACCTCCCATCGATCTCGTTCCTCTTTTTTTTTCACTTTTAAAATAAAACTTGTTTTTATAAAGAAGTTTTATCTTATAATTCGTTTACCGCCGATCGATATTCGGAGTTCGTGATCAAGATTCAAGAGCACTGCTTGTCGCCCTGAAAAACCTAGGCGGTGACATGAAAGCTTTGAAAAAGTTCAAGCTCTTAACTTGTAGTAAATTTGATCGAAACTGATAGGCTATTTTGAGCAGCCGTAGTTGGACAATGTAGGGAAAAAAGAATTTTTCGTCCAACTGGAAGCGGCGAAATGCATGCAGCTTTTTTTTTATTGCAAAAAAAGGTGGTAAAACGCGCCAAGTGCATATTGTTTTCATTTGGGAATAATGAACAAAAAGTCCAAGGCAATTGTTAATAGAAGTTAATCGATTTAAAATAAATAGTTTTTATCAAGTCACGTATAATGTGCTTTGAAATATGTTTCGTCACTTTAGTCCAAAAGCTATTTCCGCTGTTTTGAACCTAGATTTAACTAAAATAAAAAGTTTTGCGACCACTCTAATACTATTTTAAAGTTAACCGAATGATCAATTGTGGTAAAACTGATTTTCGAACAGTTCGAAAACCCAATAATTGAAACTCATCGGAAGCGTGCATGCTATAACTTTATTGTTACTCTCAACTTTTAAAATCAGTTTAATGTAAATACAGCTTTTGTGAATAATTAATCACTTTTAGCGTTTAAAGTATCAAGCTATCGGCTAAAACGGGGTTTGATTGATTTTTTGCAACATTATATGTGCGTTTTGTAAATAATTCAACATTTTACACGGCACTGAAAAGAAAATGCTTAAAAATTGAAACAAAAATGGAAAAAAAACCCGTATGGCTTAAACTATGGTACCGGAATACCGCAGGATTTTTGCCACGGATAACCACAGGTTTTGCCGCAGTGGCTGCAGATTCCGCCACACTGCAGCAAAGTTAAAAACGGTAAGCCACATATTTAGTCGTCGTAGCCGATCTGTGGCATTTGGATAAAGGCCACAGATGTGTCACAGTACGTTTTTATTTTAAAAAAAAATTAATCTCCTCAAGAATCGAATCTATAAAGATAGATAACTCTTATCAGCAGCTTCTTTCTCTTACACTTAAAGAAGAAAGTATTTGAAATTTGTACTATTTAATGTTTGTGAATTTCTACCTTTTATAAAAATATTATTTATTTCAATTATTATTTTTATTTTATTTGATATAAAAACATTTGCGCTAGTATTTAAATATAAATCTGAAAATTTTTTCTGACTGACCAGAAAAATATTTTCTCGTTTCTGTTTTATGGTTTTTCTAGAAAAAAAAAGATTTGACGTTTGAATTCACCTCAATATGTTCTTTTATAATAGTTATAAATTCGTTAAAAGAAAAGGAATGACATTTCGAACCGTATCTAAATATTTTTTTTTACTGTTAAAAATTGGATACAACAAAAAAAATTAAATTTGTAATTCTTTTGTGAGAGCATTTAACAAAATGTTTTCCATATGAAACTGCACGTATAAAGGTAAAAAATATATTTAAAGGTAAAATTGTGCGTAATTTTCAAAGAAATTCCCACCAAAATTTAATTTGGTCTCAAATTAAATAAAATAAATAAAATTGAAACCGCATATTAATTTCTTTCTGATAATTTCAATTGAAAGAATTTCAGTTTAAAGTTTAGCAACTGTGGAGAACTTAGTGGTAACTTTCGAACTAAATTGGAAATTTGCAGTTGTTTAATCATAACTGCCTACCCTTTGGCACTTATATTTCAAAGTTACTATCAAAGTTCTTATACTTCTTTAGCAGAAACCACATGAAATTAGGTCAGTTACTAGGTAAGAAACTTTTCTTGTAATACCTTCAATTAATGTAGACATGCGCTAACAAACACGATTGTTTGTAAAACAAGTTATTCGGCGCAAGGGAAATAGCAATAACGTGTTTACAAGCTCGGAGTAATTGTTAAATCTTTTACAATACTTAAATTAAAACATCGATACAACGAGGGAAACATTTGATTAGAACTAGTAGGATCGCATTGTCAAAGTTGGTGGGGAAGGGAATAAAAAACCGAATAATTTCCGATGAAATGAGTTTTTATTTCTTAATATATTTAGCGTTTGCTAAACAATAAGTTTTAAACATTTTAAAACTTTCAAGAGATTCTTAATTATTATATTCAATATAATAAAAAATGAGTTTTTACTTCTAGTATACTTATTGTTAAATTTTCAGAGAAAATAATACTATTCATTATAAAGCTGTTTCGTTTTTGATTAATAAAATATATATATATATATAAAATATATTTAGATGAACTCCCAGGCAATTCGATAAGAGTGATGATATCAAATATTGATTTAAGTGTGTTCAACTGGTAAAGAATACTATTTTACAAAAAAATGAGTAAAGCCTGAATAAATGTGGGGTTTAAAATTAAAATCGAGGTATTTCCGTACGGAATGATAAAGGTAGCCGATTAATTAACTGAGCATAAGGGGCGACCCACTTCTACGTATAGTTATAATATGTGCACGTAGCAGTGCAGACTTTGAAGCCAAGTCATTCCGGCACTTGACTAGAGAAGCGTCAAAAGAGCAGGCCGTTTTGTTTAACGTTACCTACACTTGTTGAGCTCCTGAAACTGTAATAAATTTCTACAAATTTCTTTTTCTTTTAATATAGCTCGCGAAGTATAGAATCGCGGTTTTTCATAACACGCACATCTGTCTATTCACGAAATATTGTCTTTGAGATATAAGGAGTGGAAAATAAATGTTTTATGACATGATTTTTTTTAAACGAGATAATATACAT
The DNA here is from genome assembly GCA_022817305.1 of Leptoteleia sp. ZL-2020. Classification (NCBI taxonomy): domain Eukaryota; kingdom Metazoa; phylum Arthropoda; class Insecta; order Hymenoptera; family Scelionidae; genus Leptoteleia; species Leptoteleia sp. ZL-2020. The sequence goes on from JABFPN010002923.1 coordinate 9,249, forward strand.
GTACATTCAATTTGAGAAGTTATGATGCGATAAAGTTTTCTTTTTTTTTCATTGATTTGTTTATTTTAGAATTTCTTTGATAAATGGTTTCAATGGAATTTGTTCCTGGAAAATGATTTTTAGTATTGAATTATCAATGCTATAATTCAAAAAAATGGTCAAGCGTTATCTGAAAAATATATAACATCCCAAGAGATGTACATCAATTTAATCATTTATAAAAACGGTTATTAATTTGTAAATTATTACACTGAGAGAAATATACAAAGTTATCAGAACTAAATTTGTAGAGTTGTGACATATTTAGTTGTAATAACTGTAAATACAGTTGCAACAAATGTAAACTGCAGTCATCAGAACTATTTCCACCGCAACTCTATATTATAGTTGGTTTTGGCGTCAACTATAAAATTTCAGTTGCGCTAAATACAGCGGCATATTTGATTGCTCCTTTAAAACAACTTCGAAAACAATAAAATAAACTTGATATAATAAACATTTCACTAAAATTGGCATCAAAAAACAGTACACATTACTAAAATTATATCATAAAAGTTTTGCGTTAAAAAAATTTTAATTGTAGTTATGTTTTATAGCCTTATTATTTAATTTTTATTATTAATTGATTTTCTCAAGTCTGTTTCATAGTTGACTCAACTTTACATATTTATTGCACGAAGTGAATTGCACTTAGTTGACTCTAAAACCAACTTTATTCTTATAGTTAGGATAACCGAAAATTTCTCTCAGTGTATTATTATCAACTTTAAATTTGTGGTAGTTTTGTTTTTATTCTATTTTTAGTAAAAACCTATAAATGTTTCACATAGATTTTCATGTTTAACAATTTGGTATAAATGACATGATTATTCTTGCTGTTTATGCATTAACTACTTAGATGTCAGGTTGAAAACCATTTCCAAAAGACACCCAAGAAAAGTAGCAGTACATAAAAACTAATGTATAAAATTCTAAATATAATTAACTGTTGACCTACGTTTCGATTTTCTTAAATTAATTCTTATTTTATACTATATCTAAAGATACGTATCATTAAGGAGGTTATGTTGATTCCGAGTAGGCCATCCATCGACATTTCCCCCTAAATAGAATTTCTTTAAGAATGCCCATAATCAATGGAACTGCAATCCAATCAACCCACAGTATTTATAAGTGCACGAAAACGAAAAAGATCCGTTCTTTTTGGTAAGAGAAGCGCTCTTGATTTCGCAATATTCAGCTTTTGCCGGTCGCGCCGTTATTACATTTCCTTGGCGGTGGTGCGCTTGAAGTAAGGCAGCCGTTGATAATGGGATGTGTCAAACGAAATTGCGCGTGCATAATGTCAGAAACCTCGTATCGCTGGAAAAGGGGGGGGGGAGGGGGGGGGGCCCGGAAAGCACCTTATCCTGGCGTGGCTGTTAAGCTCTCGCACAACAGTCGGCTGCGCCGGGCCGGTAGTCGAAGTAGGCCACCGAGCCGGCGGAATTTCCAAAGAGCGTTACACGTAATAAATGTACTTGCTCGCGCCGAAGTGCCTAAATTAATGTATATCCTCTCGTCTGTTGCAGGGAGGTGCGGCCATGGCTCACCTTGCGAGCAGCTCTGCTACGAGCTCCACGACGGCATGTACGAGTGCGATTGCAGGGACGGATACATACTTCATAAAAATGGCTACAGCTGTGCCGGTAAGACATATTTTTGCGCCAACGTAACGCGCCTTTCTGCAGCGCGCATTAGAATTACAATTCGCCTTCCGCGGGTCCGACGAATCCCACGCTGATAAAAAGTCATGACAGTGTCGTAAACAAACGTACACTCGGGTTCAATTTCTTTCGTATTACGGGCCATCAATTATACTGGGAAAGTGGGAAGAAATAAAGCAGTTGGATGGTTCCGTTTAAAAATATGCTTCCCGGATAGGTGGACGGTTTCATTCAAAATTGCCACGCTCTTGAGAGCAATTTATTAAATGCAATTAAATCAATTAAATGCAATTAGTCCTTGGGTTTTTGTGAGTCGAAATGAAATTGGAACTCGATTTCGTGATAATAATAATGACGGTTAATGTATCGTGGGGGAGGGTAAAAAATAGAAGAAAAGAACAATTCAAAGCACTTTCGCAGCATTTAAAAGCACTTTGCGCTTCTCTGAATGTTGCACGAAAGGAGTTCGAAGTGTAAAGTAAGGGGGGGGGGGACAAGAGTTAATTGACAAATATTTACCTCAGTGCAATGGTTCTTTTAATTAGAATTTGTTTGTCTAATTTTACTCGACCTATTATTTAACACACCCCCTTCGTATATTTCAATGGTTCGAAAATGAACTTTGTTTATGGAGTTGAGAAAGGAAAGAATATCGTCGATTAAAACACTTTTTATTTTTTAATATTTAGGTTTATTGTTAAATGGAAGTGATGTTTTGCACACGCAAAAAGCTTTGTTTATATCACGATTTTTTTTTTTAAAACAAAAATTTAATTCTAAAATTAAAGTCTTTATTTACATGCTTCAAATCTTAAGTAAATTGGTTCAGGTGAAATGTCACTTGTTTTTCGAGTTTGAAGTGGCGAACAAATTTTTTTTTCATAACGTGCTAATTGTCAGTAAAAGGAGTTCCAAAAGATAACAGGGTAGTGAACGTTACGATTTACTTTTTTTAAATTTTTTTAATAACATTTAAAATATAAAACAATATTTACTTGGCTGGAATATGGGCAATTTAATTTTCGATATCGAGCGACCTTTTACGTGTTAAACAAATTTTTTAAATTAAATAACTATTGCAATCGATTTATTTCCATTGAATATTGTATTTTAAACCTACAAATACTTGCCGTCCTTTTATTTTATTAACTTCTTTATTTGATTGAAATAACTTTTTTGGGAATTTTCAACCTTATAATTTAATAAATTCATTGATAAATACCTCTGTGATTTGACAAATCGCCGACTACTTTTGAGTGCAATTTTTCATAGCAATTTCCCTGGGGAACAATAACAGTTTATTTGATAAATTTACTCATTTTTTATTTCTTTCATCTTTTTTTAACATATATTTTATGAAAAGGATTTATGAATCTGTTTTAAACGGTATACTCCTCAAACTATAACAGAATAAATATGTAAAAATTTTGTTTACACGTTTCAAAAGACATTCTACTTCATATTTTAAACATATATATAGTATACTCTTAACATATACTCTTAACATGAGTAACTGGATGATATATTTGGCATTAACTAGAAGCAAATTAAATAAACATTAAAAATTGAAAATGTTTATAAAATTTAAAAACATATTTGCAGTATATAATATGAACTTTTAAAAATATATTCCTATGCAATTAGGACTATTCCTTACCGAATCGTAATATAAAAACTGCAAATGTATTGCTTTGGCTCCATTCTCCTGAATCTTTGAAAAGCAAGGGAAGAAATTTGTGGCATCTTTGGCCCATTAAGTTTGGATCATGCATATAAACAAGCGTATATAAATTACATGTATCGTGCATACAACACATACCAGCGTGTTTTGCAGTTGATACAAAAAGCGTTTTGCATATGTGGACAACACTTGTTTTATGCAAGTGGCATATACAAATGTGGTATATGCGACACAAGTATAACGTATTCATTGGACCAATCGATAAGTCCGTAAACGTCATTTTTTCGCAAGACGTTCAAATAGTTTCTCCTCGAGATTAATTTTTTTTTTCAATCTACTGTTGGTTCAACAAAATAGTCGTTCCCTACCAAACAAGTTCACCGGAGGAAAGTTGAAAATTAAAATTCCATCGAAATTTGTCGGGCCGATTTTATGGACTTTATTCTCTTGGCATTCCCCAGATGGAAAGGCACGCCGAAATTATTTGGGTGTAATAATAAAAGGCGTATAACGAAACGTGTTTCAAAGAAAGACAATTTGCCCCGCTATTCCGAAGCATTACGGCACTTTTTGAACGCAACTTTGTTCTTTTGACACAGTTCATATAACGAGATTGTTACGGAAGTATGATAAAAGTGATTACTGGATAATCTGGTACTGCTGTCGGTATCGCGCATTTGATTTGGCCAGCAAACACATTTCGCGCGCTATTCAATGACGCGAAATAAATGCATTTCCAATAATCTTTCTCGCTTTTTCCGCGCTTGTTTTCCTGAATAGTGACTCAGGGGCCGGGCCAGTTTTGTCTCTCGATCAGCCGCGCCAACTCGAACCAACTGAACGTGACATGCGGTTATTTCGAACGAGCACGTAAAACCTTTGGGTATTGTGCTTTCGCGTAAATACGTGACTCTTTATCCCGCGTAAGCTCGGATTTCAAAAATTCTATGAGGAGGAAAACGCGGACTACCGCAATTTGTATTCAAACTCTCTAAGGAGTTACGAATTATTTGCCTTTCAATACAAACCGGCTCGTAAACACTTGTTAATCTATTTTCAAAGTAGTCCACTTTCATAACGTTGAGGATCATTTTTGTTTAATGACGGTCATTCCTATTCGTGCACTTATTAAATGAAATGTGACGTGATGTTGTATGTGTGGTATGTATTTGTTGGACCTTAATGGAAATTCGACAAAAATATAGTTAAAGATTGAGAATTGAACACCTGGCTTATCAGAAACATAGTACACTGAAAAAAGTCAGGATAAAAATGATTAAATATATAAATGTAAATTCATGCAAAAATGTGTGACCACTTTGAGGATTTCGCCTTCGCTAAACAAATATAAATAAAGAATAATGCACAAAGTATTTAACAATGCAAAATTATTTTATTCCAAAAGTTATTTAAAAATAAAGTTTCAACTATTTAGACTTGTAATGCAAATAATGTATGCTTTGGGAAGAAGTTTTAAAAAGGCTACAAAATTCATATCATATTTACAATTCAAAAATGTGATTCAAAACATACTTTGTGCTGTATCAAACAAAATGTGAAATTTTGTAACAGTTGATATTTTGCTTGTAAATTCAAATAAAATGATATAGATATTTTTTTAAAGAATAAATAGTCCTGATGCTGAAAGTGCGAGCGAATGTAAGTGAAAATCAAAAATAGTCGTGTAGCCATAGATACATTTTTAGTAATATAACATTGTTTGTTTTATTAGTATTTAACATTTATATAAAAACATTGCATATATGAATAGTAGCAACAAATGTAATTTTTAAAATCAGATAATTATATTATTAGCAATATAATTTTACAATTAATTTAATGATTTATTATATTAATATTAAATTATACTTAGGAGATAATTGATTATTAGATCAAAAAATCTCAAATATAATCAACAACGATAATTATGTTTATTAAAATGACAATATTCATCTATAATTTATGATTTCTCTTTAGAATTTGATTAGTATTATATGATATTTTGGTATTTTTTGTAAATAAAATATAATGCATTAAATATAAATCTATTTATTAAACAAGGTGTCAATTTTTTTTAAAAGAGATCAATTTTTTTTACATTTTTGCTTATTTTATCGCATAAAAAAATTGAAAACTAACAGTCAATAATTTAATAATTGAAATTTAAGTACATATAGTAACGCCGAAATTATTTCATTAGTTATTTTATTTTACAGGAGCAATGACATAAAATATGGACATTGCCATTTTGAAAAAAAGAAATATATATGTATATATATATTTTACATCCAATTATTTTACATCATCGCTGTTATAAAGCATAGTAATTGTCAGATTAATTTTTTTCTGCTTAAGTATCTTGATATTTTGCGTTAATAACAATAATTAAAATAACATAATCTAATAATACATACACGATAATTCCAATGCTCACAATCAATTACTATCAATATAATATCAATACACATTCATAATATTAATAATATTAAGCAACTTGAGTTGTATCACTATCAACGTCACGTTTGAATCGGAAAGTACCCTGGACTCCTACGTGCGAACTTGGCTTCTGACCCGGCATCTTCGATATGCCGCCTCCGGCTGAGATATGTCCATGCTTATTCTCCCAAATTTTGTGTTGATAATCGATACTTGCACTTGGGCGACGATCGGGACCACTCATCGGCTTTTGACCTTGAATCACTATGGAACCTTGAGGATTAGCTTCTCTTTTAAATCTCCAAGAGCCTTGAATACCAACATGTCCTTCGCGTTTAGATCCTGGACTTTTCGATATACCACCGCCAGCACTTATTTGTCCATTTTTTCCCTTCCAAATATTATGTTGATAATCGATACTTGCACTTGGGCGACGATCAGGACCACTCATTGGTTTTTGTCCACTGAAAACAATAGATCCTCTTTCTGGGTTAGCTTCCCTTTTAAACCTCCAGGAACCTTGAATACCAACATGTCCTTCGCGTTTGGATCCTGGAGTTTTGGATATACCACCACCAGCACTTATTTGTCCATTTTTTCCCTTCCAAATATTATGTTGATAATCGATACTTGCACTTGGGCGACGATCAGGACCACTCATTGGTTTTTGTCCAGTGATAACAATAGATCCTCGTTCAGGATTAGCCTCTCTTTTAAATCTCCAGGAACCTTGAATACCAACATGTCCTTCTCGTTTAGATCCTGGAGTTTTGGAAATACCACCACCAGCACTTATTTGTCCATTTTTGCCTTTCCAAATATTATGTTGATAATCGATACTTGCACTTGGGCGACGATCAGGACCACTCATTGGTTTTTGTCCAGTGATAACAATAGATCCTCTTTCAGGATTAGCCTCTCTTTTTACTATAGTTCTTTCTGCTTCATTTAAGTCTTCAGCAATAATTTCGTCATCATTTTGATCGAAGCTTTCATGATCTTGTTCAATCTCTGATTTACTTTCAATATCGATTTCTTGATCTAAAGAATCCTTTAATTCTACTTCATCGACTTTTCGTTCAAATTTGATTGTTCCTTGGTTTTCGATGTTTGTTTGTGGTTTTTGGACAGGAAATTTCGATATTCCAACTCCCTCAGATATGTGGACGCTCTGACTTTCCCGAATCGGTCGAGGATCCAGTTCACTCATCGGCTTTTGAACTTGAACGTTAACAGCGTTACCTTCTCCATTATTTGGTTGAGGTGATCTGGGAAAACGCGATGGTCGCATTGTTGGTCGATTCTGGAATGAATATTGAAAGAAAATTGATATCACATTAAACTTCACTTCCCGCAATTAAATTTCACTAAAACTATATTCAATCATTTCTTATAATTATTTCAGGACTAATTAATTCATTTTGATTTTATCATACTTGTGAATTATAAAACTTTAATGCTTACGATTAATACGGTTTCCTTCCGAATATCATTAGGCCGTTGTATTAGTATTGCATCCAACGCCACAACGGCGAGAGCAAGTAAAATAAATAAAGTCTTCATATCGGCAGTCTGTGGATACACAAATATTTCGTTAAATTTAATAAATAATTTACCGGCTTAACAGTGCAAGCTTTCAATTCAACAATTATATTGTTGAATTCTTATAAATTAATTCGATTGGTACCTGCTCTAACTCTGACTAGAGAAGTTAACTTGTGTCACTTCTAATGTTGAATAACCTGCATAATCGATAAACGCGGTGGTTTATATACTTAAATTTAAAGGAAACTCGATTCGAGAGTGGGATTCACCGGCTCTTTATCATCTAGGGAATTACCACTGGCGAGCGGCATTTATGCGCATCCACGAGCACACGTATCTGCGTAACGGAATCCCCTTTTCTGCGACGCTTTGTCTCCTTTGATCTTTCCAATGTACATTGTTCGCGTCTTTCTTTATCAAGCGACTAATAATTACTTAGTCGTTTAATAATTCGTTTAACGGTCGCGTGGCTGCATCTGCTAAATGAAAATTATAATTGACGTAACACTTTTATCATTTGATAAAAATGCGACATAAAGTTTTACTGTTTAAACGAAACGATTTATCGTTTTTCAATGTAACAGAGGTATATGTATGTATAAAGCTAAAATTTATTCATCATATTCTGATATAGTCTGATATAATTAATGGCTTTAATGAAGAAAACCTATTCCTAAGGCCAATAACCAACAGCAACATAATAGTCAAATATCATTGTTTTTATGCAAACATTATATTGTCTTCTCCAGTAAACAAAATTTTAATTCTAAACTGAATTTCAAAGAATTAATTCTAATACTATCTTTTTTTTAAAAAAAAGTAAGTTTTTTATACTCATTTCTCTCAGTGTGAAAGACAGAATTTTAAAAATGATTTAACAGTCTTTAATTTAAAAACACTAAAATCTGCTTTTACGATTATCATTACTATTATTAGTTGTAAAAATTTTTACTATTCGTAAATGTCTCTAAATTAATATAAAAAGTTGTAAATTTTAACCTCCTTTTAAACTGTATGTTAAACACGACAAGTAGATAAACTTTGTCCCAACCTTGCGGATATACTACCATAATTTTTTACGTGACTTTTTTGCCCCGCTGTATAGTTCTATACGCGCCTTTTACGAAAATATAAAAAACTATAAAAAAATACAATACGATTGTAAAATTTTAATATGGAAACATTACATGTTCGAAATCGTAAACTTTATTCAAGCTTAAGTTATGTAATTTTTAATGGTTCTTTGTAATAAGCGAAGGCGGAAGTTGAAAATAAAAAGAAAGGCACTTCGCGTTATATCGTGCCGGCTTAGAAGGAGTTTCCTTATCATTTCTAAAATAGCGGATACATAGATAACGTTTAGTCGAAATGTATTCATTGCGGTTATAGTATTAATGGCAATGAAAACGATAACATTCGAAAGCTGAGTAATCATTCTGATTAAACGGTATTGTTTGCGTGATTGCAAGTGGCTAGTCGCAAACATCTCTTGTAATAACTACATGTCTCAGCGCTCCAGAATTACGAGCCGCTCCGAAAAATCGATACATTCATATTCTCGGGTATCGTTTATTAATTTTATTTCACTATCCCATGGAATGTTAGCTTAAATCAGTGATTACAGTTGCTTGCATAAAGTATCGAGAGAAGAAGAAGAAGAAATTTGCAATCAGTATTGTAAACATACTAAAAAGAAACAGTTTAACAATTTGATAACAAATAATTTATCGGTACAATTGATGTCACGAATATGATACGACTAATGAGTATCATTAAGTAATGAAGCATTGAATCATAGATAAGTTTCTGCAACAACTTTAATGACCTTTTAAAGGGGATTCCTCTGCAGTATTTATAAACTTGATATTTATAAATTAGAGTCGCTGTTTTACGTAACGAAAAAAAAAACGGGATGCACATGTGACGCTAGTTCGGAATTCCGTTAAACTTGCACGAACGGCTTTTCTCTTTCAAAATTAAGTGACATTTAAAAATTCCGCGTGATATCCGTATTGTACGCTTTTTACATCTGTAGATTTTTATTTGGGTGCTTTTTTATGGAAAATAACTTTTATTACGTAAAAAAACATCCCTTTATATTACATTATATTAAGATTTTTAAATAGATCTTATTTCAATTGTGTTTCTTGTTAAAAAAAAGCATACCATAGTTTCACTTGTTTTCATTTACTGGAATTTGCGATATGATTAATTAAAAATACGAAATATCTAGTATGATAAGTTTCAGAGGCTGATAAAGTGATTGCATCATTATGTGTGTATTTCTTGAAATTACAACATGTTGTAATTAAAAGAATTCTGTCACTTTACTTAGTTGAGCCAATAAACTGAAATCATTTGATATGAGTGTAATAATTTTGAATTGAATTCAACGTAATGTATAACTAATTGCACAAAATACATTGGCACGAAACTGTACGCTGTGAGGAAGTTTGCAAGAAAAGTTACTAGAGCTTTCTACAAACAATCTTTATCAAAGTGATTTATGTGTATGTATTTTCTTATTAGTGTAGAAAATAGTTAGCTTAGTTTATCTCATACAATCTTAATATTCTTTTCCCTAAAGTACTGGGAAAACTTGTGTAAATCAGCTCGATAAGTTTCGTTTGCTTTAACTATAGTGATTGTTCAAAGAAATTTCTATCTTTTTATATTAACTGTTATATTATTGCAATCAACATCACCTATAATTACATCATGATATATATTTTAATTAAAGGAAGTTTAGTAATTGTAACTATGGCTATTTTAAAACAATTAAATAAGTTATATTGTAATATTATAAAAATGGAATTATAAAATAATTCTAAAAGTAATATCATGCGTAGAAAAATGGGATTTTGTTGGAAAATACAATGTACTTTCAATTCATCTTAAAACTTTGTGAAAACATTTTTCTTTCTTTAATATAGTAATTCTACTTTTATAAAGTACGATAAATATTTAGAAATCCAATTCACAAAATGAAACAAGTAAATGATGATATAGTAATGGTCACAATTTTTATTACACGTACGATTAATCATGACCACTCTTATCTACGTCTCAAGTGCGGTCGACATAAGAATAAAAAAGTAAAAAGGTAGTCGTAGGTCATGACTGATTAGAACTGAAAGTACATTTACAACACTATAGTAATCCGGATAAAATACAATAATCAACTTTTATTATATTTCCATGATATTTTTATACTATATTCAACATTTTTGCAAAATATTACGTTTTATAATACATATATAAGTACCCATGTAGAAAAAGATGTCGTTTGCCGTCGATCGGCTATCGATCGGCATGAAACACCAAATGAGCATGGGCCGTCATCGGCTATCCATCGGGCCGTTGATGTGCCGATCAACAGCTAAAG
>JABFPN010002924.1:0-19990 GCA_022817305.1 Leptoteleia sp. ZL-2020
CCTCCATAATTTGAAAATTTACCTCCAAAATTTGAAAATCCAACACGTACCTAGTCTCCCAAATAGGGCGTGTCTCCAAAACCACCATTTGGCAAATTTATATATATATATATATATATATATATATGTGTGTGACTGAGAGAATAAATTTCTTTTATTCATTCATCAATGATTTAATTTACTTTTAAATATGTACTCTAATAATGTATATTACATTTTACTAAATTAGAAAAGAAACATTTGTATTAACAATTCATTTTATCCACTTTAGTCTTAATTTAATGCGAATTATAATAGCGTTTCATTGTAATTGAATTTATTTCTTCATTATTTATAGCCATTAAATTCACGCCACTGAATTTCAAGTAGAATCATTTATATTCCAATTTATTATCCGTATTGAGGCAGATTAAGACAAATTTCAACTTGAATAATTTTCTTGGAAATCTAAAGTTCATCTTCTGGTGGTTAAATTGTTCTTTTTTTTCCTTCTTTCTTTATAAAATAAATTGTTAGGGAAAGTAGTTTAAATTTTAATATCATTTACCAAATATGTTCTTTGTTTTCTAGGGTTCTTAAGTACAGGCGACGAAAGCAGCCCAGGGAATTATGGTATTTTGGATCAATCTATGGCACTGAGATGGGTCCATGATAATATTAAAAATTTCAATGGCGATCCAAATATGATAACTTTGTTTGGTCCTGGCGCTGGTGCAGCAAGTGCCGGACTGCTGATGGTCGCACCAAGGTATAATAATAATAAAATAAAATAAAAAATAAAGAAATAACAAAAAATATTTGTATATTCAAAGTTACTATAAATAATTATAGTAATTTCTATTACAAATAGTAATCAATTGCAATCAAATAGATGTCTATTTCAATCAAATATATGTCTAGTTCCTTCAAAAACTTTTCTCTCAATGAATTATTATCATTAGTAATACTGCCTGTTATAAGAACTAAAAATGACTTGTATAAATTAAGGGGATAAAAAAAAAACTGTTAATTTTTGCAGAACCCGAGATTTCGTGTCGAAAGTGATCGCTCAGTCAGGCTCGGCGGTGTCCGATTGGTCGTTGATAGTCGACAAATATCGCGTACAGAATACATCTCGAGTTTACGCCTCGATTCTCGGTTGTCCGATCGAGAGCAGTTGGAAATTGGTGCAGTGCCTGCACGGTCGAAATTCTCGCGAATTGAGCAACGCGGAATTTCAACCGCAAGTCGGCTTCTTCCCGTGGGCACCGGTACTCGACCTGAACTTCACGGTACCGCCTGATAATTGGTACGACGATTGGCGAACTTCCGACTGGCACTTCTTCACCGAGAAACCGGAAGATACCATAAGGAAGGGCTACTTCCGTAAGGATTTGGCTTATATGGCTGGAATTACTACCCAGGAAGCTTGTTCCATATTATGTTTGTATATAGAATTGTATCTAATTGATGAAACCTTAATAGTAAAAATGAAACATATGGTCCATACATGGTCCATATGTTTTAACAATTCCATATAAGGAAATAAAAAATTCATATAAAGACATATATGTTTTTCCTTAATCCATATATGGAAATATATGGCAATAATTGATTTCCATATAAGGAAATTATTAATATTCACGTACTTGTGTGTTTTTACAGATAACAACGAAACTCTTGCCAAAAGTAACTACGAATTCACCGCAGATATGTTTGAACAAAAAATATGGGAACTGATCCTGCGTTACAATTATACCTTGAACCAAATTGGAGCTTTTGAAGCAATTAAATATATGTACACTCATTGGCCGGATCCTACCAACGTTACACTTATCAGGGATCAATACATAAATGTAAATATTTTGATATCTTTCCAACTTAGTTAAATATACATATATATATCAATTTTACCATTTAAAACAGTAAAAACTTTCATCATAAGAGCAATTTTTAAATTTTACTATTATTTATAGCAAAATATTTTTTCCACTTTAAATTGCTATAAAAAGTAGTAATTTACGATATTTCTTTTTTCTGAGTCTAGTGAGATGAATGTAAAGTAAATATAAATTTGTTTTCAGCTTTTATCCGACTTCCTTTACGTAGCCCCATTCGACAAAATAGCAAAGTTACTGATCGAAAAAAATCTTCCCGTTTATCTATACGTTCTCAATACGACAATTGAAGCTTTTAATTATCCAAATTGGTGCCGCGTCCCCAACGACATAGAGCACTTTTTATTGGCTGGCGCGCCATTCATGGATGTCGGTCAGTGTATATCTGTTTCCATTTCTCATTGAAATTTCAAATGGCATAATTAAGTAACGCAATAATTCTCTTTTCCTCGCACAGAATTCTTCCCGTCATATTTGAAATTCGAGAGGGACATGTGGACGGACAATGACAGAAATATGAGTCATTTCTTTATGAAAACTTTTTCAGACTTTGCCAAACATGGGTATGTTTAAATTTCCTTATAATTTCACATTTTAAACAATAGTCTGACTTATAACATCTTCAGTTAACAAGATACTGCCAATTTTTTTTAAATATTTTTGAAAATATTACCATTTTCAAATCTGAAAATATTTAAAGATGGTAATTTTACAATCTAATGTCTCTCAGTCATAAATATATATATACATAAATTATTTGTGTTATAGAAATCCTACATTGGTATCAGTTTTGGGACTGCACTTTGAAATGGCTATTCAAGGGGAATTGCGATATCTGAACATCAATACGACGTTCAACAGTTCGGTTTTACTGAATTATCGTCAAACGGAAAGTGCCTTTTGGTCGAATTATCTGCCCACGGTGATCGGACGAATATTGCCATACTATCCGCCAGATTTAGAAGTAATAAAAGCTGATAAGACACTGAACCATTTAAAACTATTATCTAAATAAATGAATAACCATCTAAAAGTTATGCTTAAACGCCGTTATATATAAATAATGTTGAGTAATGGAAATATTGTTTTCAGAACTGGTGGGAGCCGAAGCAGCCCCTTCAAATAGCTTTTTGGTCTGTGTCTAGTTTGTGCCTATTGCTGGTCGTTCTGTCAACAGTCTGCTGCATGCTGTGGCGTAACGCCAAAAGGTAAGAAAAGGTAAACTGAACCGAATTCATGTTACTACTGGCTCAATGGTAACTACCAGGGGATGCGGTAGTGCACGAGAAATTGGTTCACAATTTAACTTCAATTCAAGGAAACGCGTTCATTCATTGAAAAGTTACTTTGATTTAACAAAAAAAGACCCCATTGATTCTTATTGAATCCGATTAAGAATATTATGGAAATTTTAGGAGATTGATTCAGAGCTTTGTCCATGGTGAATCCCAATTGAAACATATTAAAATGTAGTATAAACCAGTGATACTTTAAAAGATTAGATTATTAAAGTAAGTCCTCTCAGCGCTTATTCCCCAAAAAAATAGGAACTTTATCAGTAATATGGGTACGAATATTTAGGTTTAAAGCGATAAAATCAGTTCCCCCTTTTTTACGGTACGAAGGAAAATATATCATAATATTTTATGATTGTATGTCAGCGATATTGCGATATAATTATTTAATGTTTACTCACCGACTGGATCAATGCTGCGTCACTGCTTCACTATGGCTCTTCAATATGGTGGCACTAGTAAACGACGACACTGAGACATGACAGCATTACTTTAGGACGGCATTACGGTACCTAATAACAAAAAGAATGTTAAAATATCTGAGAAATATTTTTAAACAATATTCTAACGTCCGACTCCAGAAATCCTTGAAGTATACTTTTTGGAAAATTAAATAAATATTAGTTTTCCACGAGTATATTATCAATCATTGTGGACTCGGACATTAAGATATTTCTTTGATATATATAAAGCTGACATTCACTCACCGACTGGTTCATCATTGCGTCACTGCTTTATTATGGGTCTTCGACATATGGAAACACTATCAATACACACAATGGCACTACTTTACGACGTCACTACTTCACAACGGCACAACGACCCATAATAGCAAAAGTATTTCCTATCCCACACGCAGAAAAATAAAACAGTTAATATTCCCGTAAAAAATTGGATTCGAACCCCAGAAGATAATTTATGAACATTCTTATGATAAATTATGAAGGAAATACTATAATAAAGCATTTATTCCAATAAATCAGTAAAAATTCCAATAAATTTATATGAAAAAGTACTTTATTTTAGCATTTACTTCATATTTTATTACAAGTATGTTCATAAAATGTCTTCTGGGGTTGGAATCCAAATTTTTATGGTAAAATTAACTCTTTATTTTTCTGCGTGCACGACCGTCTTTGCATTCTAAGCATTCTTGAATTGTACCAAGAATATTTTTTGCTATTATAGAACACGACAGTGAGAGGTGTGTAAACTTTCTCACAACGATTAACGAAAGTATATTTTCAAATGAAAATTGAAAATGACATCTTTCATTAAGATTTCTAATCAGATTTAATAAGAATAAAAAAGGACTTTTTTGACCAGGACAATAAATGTTGCAATTTATCAAATGAATCGAACGAGCATGTCTCCTTGAAATTATTAATAATGATATTTACTGTAACGCTTACTAACAAGTTATTCAATTTTAATCGCAAGCAACGCGAAAGAAGCTGAAAAGTATGCAGGTAATGGTTCGTTTTCTTTTTTTTTTGGGTTAAATATGAAGATTATCATTTGATTTGTCTGTAGTTCTAAAGTAGAATCCAAAATAATGATTGTTTCATACACAATATCACTGCACGGAGAGGAAAGAATAAACCAAGGATTACAATTGTTAAGAAACTGAATTCTAATTGTTGGCAAACTTTTTATTCCATGTTTTTCCCGTTAGATGTCGCTATTCAATATTGCCAACCTATTGCCTATATAATGATATTCTATATAATGCCAAATTAGTAAGCTTTATTAAAAATGGATATTTTTTTCTCTCAGTGTGCTTAGCCCTGCACATTTGATTAATCAATATAGTAAAAATTAAATGCATAAATAAACAAAGATAAAAAAAACACAGAATCAAAAAATGTTCTCAGCAAAATTGTAAAAACCGTTTATGCTTTCCAAACATTTGCAGAGAGTCAGATCACTACTATAGCGGAGATATCCTGATGGTACGAGAGGATGAGCCATCGGAGGGAATCGAGAATATAAATCCGGCCTCGAAGGAGAACGTGTGCGAGTACCGGGACATGCCACCGAGGACGCGGAATGTTCGCCAAAACGAGGCGCGTCTTCAGGAACGTCTCGCCCAGAACCGGAAGTTCAGCTCCACCCCCTCCCTCAGGAGTAACTCGAACGTATCCCTGAAGGACATGCGCACCGAAGGCCTCGTCAGTAGCTCGCCCAACGGTCACCCGAAAATCGGCAAGGCGTCGAGTCAAACTTCCTTGCCGAAGACCAAAACTCATATCATCGAAGGCATTCCTCAAACTGCTGTTTAAACGGCGACAATTTTAATATTATAATAATCGAAATTTATTTTCATTAACGCGAATAATTTGCTGAAGAATTACCCTCTCTTTTTTCCTTTGGTACTGCTAATATTGGAAGATATGAAGATATGATCTTGAAGAATTGAACATTTAGGAACTGTTTTAAGGGTCATAGAAAATAATTTGAATGTTGCAAAGGTTGTAAGAAATGTTTAAATTGCATGGAAATGAAGAGGTAAATGTTTTGTGGGACAAAGAAGTAAATAAATAATATTTATAAATATTCGGAAGGTCATCTGTAGGAGACAAACAAAAATTGTTTGTATTAATAAATTTGTACCAATTTGTTTTACTAACCAAATGAAAAGAAACCAAATGAAAAACAAGAGAAGAGAGCAATTTCCCAGCAAATTATTTCATCAACGTACCATTTTGTTTTTAATTTCGCGCTTTGTTGAAAAGCGATTGATATATAATTTATTGTTTCGCATTATATTTTTTTTTAATGAACGAAAACTATATTTTTTATTGCTGATTCAAAATTTTATTTTTGGAAACAAAGAGTTACGAGGGAAATTTGTATTTTATTTTTGTATATTTAAACGAGCATCGTGCCTTTCGAATTATCAACAGCATTGTATATTTGTTATAGCCTACGTTATGTAAAAATAGATGATACACGAGCAATACGATTTTTATTGTAAGTTAAAGGAGTGTTTGTACAGTTTATCGCATTAAAAAATAGCGAGTAAAAAGCTTAAACACTGCCATGGCGATGTATTACCTTTTTTTTATATCACTTGCGAGTCAGTTATCCGTCCAGCTAACGTTGAAAGTATTTTAGAAATAAACGACTCTGTACATACTTTATCCACGCTTTACAAGATAAGTTTAGGATAATTAATCATGTGCGATATATTTTATACGATGTTTTATATGACATTTATTCCGTTGAACAAATAAGTATAGCAGTATTTTAATCAGTAGTAACTCTGATTGAACCAATCTATTGGTTCTTATTAAATCCGATTGACAATTTTGTTAAAATTGATTAAGAATACAAATATAGTATAAACAAACTGATGAATAGGATCCAATAGGATTATGAACCATTAGTCAAGTGTATAGCTGTTTTTATGGGAACCAATAATCATATGAGTTATTATTAGAAGTAAAAAGTGATATGACCTACAGATTGAATTAGACATATGGCTATTCATTCCTATTAAAATATTGACATTTTGGTCAACAGGTCATAAACATTGAATCCTTTTAGTCAATAGGTTTATATCATATTTTAATCAAGATTGATACATTTTAATTAAATTTTTAATCGGATCCAATAAGAATCAATAGATTTTTTAATCAAGGTATATAAAGACGGTAAATTTTTATTTATTCAAAAAGTTACATTTCTATTTAAGTAAAAAATCAAATAAATAATAGAGTCTAAATTATAATTTTTGAATAAATAACAATTCACCGTAAGACTATGATCTCGGCATATTTTGACTTTGCAATATCTGCGAGGAAATATTAATTAAACTCTGTTATAATTATAATATAAGAATAATAAGGTAGTAAAGAAACATGTACAAAAATATATTTCGATAAGGCAAAAATAACAAATCAGATTGAAGTCTAATTTCACTTTCTAATTTTCTATAAGCAACAAGTTTGAAACGTTGAAATACAACGAATTAGAACTTAAAAAATGTATTATATATAAAAAAAAATATATTTTGTAACTAGGGAGGAAAGCTAAAGATTACTACCGAGTTATATATAACATTCCCGCATCAGTTTGAAATGGACCACATTTTGCATGGGAATAGTAGCATTTTTCGTCGTCACGAGCGGTGAAAAAAGAATTTTCTTTCGCAGACGCACAAAAAATATGCTTTTATGTGCAATTCATTATGATATCAGTGCACGGCCTAACAAATTATCCGTTTTGTTTATCAATTGTGACTATTTAATTAATTTGAATAAATTATTGTGCAGTTCTAAATATTTTTATTTGTATATTTTAAACATTTGAACATCGATGTGACAGATTAATAAAGTATAATAATGAAATAACACGAAAACAAATTTAAATAATTTCAAGCTACCCATATTAAATATGCCTGAAGACTTTAGTATGGTAAGTTTGGTCTTCATTAATAATACATATCTTTAAATATATTGTAAAATTAAAATTAATATCAGAAAAATGCAACATATATCAATAGTTAAATAAGAATTTGTGAAATTAGTCATTATGTATTGCAACTCTTCTCGGAAAGTTATCTATTTTGGAAGAGATTTTTAGACTCACTTTTTAATTATAATTTATTTATTTCGTGAATTATAGCATTTAAATGATCATCAACGTAGCAAAGCTACAATCGATGATATTAGTAATTTAGAAAAGGCAATTTCTTCTATACGAAATTCCAACATTAAGAGTACCTTGAAGCCGTCTTTAGAATGTGTCTTACTATATCTAACTGAACATCCAGAAGGGGTTCAGATTATTTCAAAGTACCGAATAACCAAAAAACTGATGAGTATCATTAAAGGCGCTGATGATTCTCTAATTAAAAGGTAATTTGCTATTGATATTTAGCAGATTTTAATTCAAAAACACAGAAAAATTGCTTTTACCATAATCCTTTTTCCTATTATTAATGATAAAAAAACTCAGAGATACCCCTCAAAAGAATAAAAAAAAACTTGTCAAATGTACTTTTAAGAATTCCTGGATAAGCAATTAACGGCATTTTTTCAGTCAAGCAATGCGCATCGTGGCCAAAATAATGACAGAAGAGACCACAAAGTCGGATATCATGATAAAGGACACCAAACAAATTGATCACTTTGATACTTTTATAAAATACCTATTCCGCGACAATGACAGGATTATGCAGGAATTAGCAAGTGAAATACTTGCGGTTTTAACAGAAGATAATGATATAATACAAACACATGCCAGTGATCTTGATATATCACAACTCCTTCAAAGCTTTGATTCATCCCCCAAAGACACCAAGATGAATTTTGCAAAAATTATAAATAATTTAATAACGAATTTTAATTCACTTCCATCGACCACACAGGTATTGATCTTAAAGCGATGAAAATCGTGTATTTATATAAAAAAAAGTATAGTTATGCCAACGAAAACTACTTTAACTTCGGTGTTTTGAGGATTAGATAAATTTGTATGGCTGATTCAGTCAAATTAAATAAAAATTTCTTGAAAAGTACGACGTTCCTTGTAGAAAAACATCTGGGATATGTACGAAAGAATATGGGAGAATATAAAGAATTCTCAGAAGTTCCTACGAAAGTTGGCAATTAACATTTTTAAGCTATTCCTTCTCACGGAGGAAAGACCTACTAATTTTTACAATATGTTGTCAAAATCGATCCTCAAATTATTTAAAGTTTTGCAAGTAAGATTCAGTCGCCCAAAGTTGGAAATTCTGATCAAATTTTCGCATAAAATATGTATTAATCTATATGTGTTTCAGTCCATTAGATATTCGGACTTAAAAATAGATATTTTAGATGTATTAACAAAGGTGATAGTTGCAAAACCCCTTCAACATCATAAAGAAGATCTTATACGCCTGATGATGGACCATCATTTGGTCTTATTTAAAATTATAAATCCCAATGATGATGCTTATGAGTATGCTTTACGTCTTATAGAACAACTAATGGAAGAAAAGCCTGGAAATATGGTAAATTCGCGCAATTTTACTCTCACACAAGAACATTTCAAACATCATTGTGTAATTGATCGATGCATTAATAGAAGTTCATTAATCGTAATTTTCTCCAGCATTTAATAAAAGCTTTAAAGAGCAAAAATATAGATGATTATATTTCGATCCTTGAAATACTTTCTAATATGATTAAAGAGCACCCAATGGCTAACCCTACACTAATAAAAGTATACCACAAACTTCTAGAGGAACTTTCCAATGAACCTTGTCAGTCACAACTTAAAAGTAGGTATTTCAATGTTGAATTTAAAAAAATGGTCGATCTTCACTTAATTAACTAATGTTTTAACTTAGTACATATGGTCATTAAAGGAGACATTCTAATGAATAGGCTAAAATTCGTAATTCTGTACCTAATTTGCTAAAAGTAAATTACTTTTGGAAACAGGTATCTGTGAAGAAAGCTCTACTTTCCGTCTAAGCAAAAGCTCACGATTATCTGCTTTAAATTTACTTAACCACTTGCTAAAGAGGAGCGATGTATTGAAAACCAAAATAACTGGTATACGAGTACGTAAATACAATAAATTGAAAATCTTCAAACATTCCTAATCACTGCATTTCCCTGAATTTATTTGTTTCAGTTCATACTCGATGATATTTTATCGTCAAAACCATCAGTAGACTTACAGTTGGTTTGTATAGAAATCATTGAACAATTAATGACATATAATAACAACTCATTTTCAATTATTTACTGTATCTATTATCTGTTCCTTGCATTAGTTAAATTTGGTCATCAAGAAAATTGGAATTTAAACTACACTAATGTAGATGATCAATATACGTCATGTAAAAAGGACAGTGTGACAAATGAAAAATACCTTACAACAAATGTAAATATCATTAAATAATTAATGACTCTCACAATAGAACTTGATTGTCTAGCACTTATTGATGTCATAATTATAACATTTACAGAAATTCGAGGTAAATGAAGATGATGTTGTGAGAAAAGCTTGTATTACACTGAAAGGCTTATTCTTATTCAGAAAGCCCGATGACAATTACGAAGAAACAAGTTATGTGGCTATAATAGAAAAGAATGCCCACCTTTTTCATAAAGTTTTAAAGTCAACATCAAATAATGATCTAAAATGTATCATTTTGGAAACGATAGCTGCATTATGCAAAGTAAAAACAATTCCCCATTCGTTTATAAAATATGGATGTTTAACGTAGTGAGTATATTTAAGTGACAATTTATAATTGCGAATATCTCTATATTCTACATACATTTTCATATCAATTTTAGCTTACGAGATGACAATTTAGACAGCCTTATCCATGAGAAGAAGATAGAATGTATGAACAGCATTTTTAGAGAATATTTACCGGCAAAGTTCTATTATGCAAATCATTTAGATGAAATGGACCGCATACACAGCGGATTTTATGCAACAATTAATAAAAGATGCTTGTTCGTAATATTGGTTTATAATTTTAAACAATATTTGTCCTCTAATATTGTTCAATTTATCAAAGAAATTTAAATATTTATTTACTCTTGCAGTTATACGGATATGTGTAGTTTTGTGGACAAATGTCCAATATATACCATGTTCCTTGTCAATATGGAGGATTATACATGTTGTGATAATTTGATAATGACGATAGAAGGTGAGGCTCAATTTAACGTCGATAATAGCACAAGATATTTGACATTGTGTAATAAATTATATAATGTATATACTTGAACTATATCAATACATTTTATATTAATTTTATACACATCCGCGAGTTATTACCAATATAGTAATAGTAAACTACATTATCAATCCTCGTTAAAAAGTCCATTAATTTTGATTAAGTCTGATTAAAAATCGTGGAAAAATGAATTGAGACTTAAAGTACGGGCTTTGAATGCCTTGCTTTGATACTTATTTATAGTTATTTCCTGAAATAACTCCATTGTAAACTTCAGTACGAAAATTTAGGCGAAGAAATAATTCCCTTTTATACATTGAAATAGATCAATAGAATATTCATTTGTGACATTGCCATAAAATTATTTAATGTTGACTCACCGACTGGATCATCACTGCGTCACTGCTTCAATGTGGCACTGCAACAAGATTACATTTCCTCACGTTGATACTGCGACATCTAATAGCAAACAATATTTCACAATATATCCAAATTATAAATACACATTAAGCTATTTCTTTGGTGTATTTAAATTTAATATTAACTCACCAACTGGTTTATCATTGAATCGCCACTTCGACAAGTGTCAGCCTTTTTAAAAAGATTCCCAAAGTTTTCTCTTATCTTCTTTTATTGGTCTGTGAAGTAGTGCACTTCTCTATATGACCATCCGCAGATGTGGGATTAAAAATATTTCCTTCAATTCCGAATACATTCCAGTTTCATGGTATCCAATGTAGGAATTTGGCACCGGAAATCAGCTAGTTTCCTAGGTAGTTATAGGATCTTGCCTAGTTTCCTAGCTGGGGTCCTAGGTCGAAAATTAGTTGATCTCTGATTTAAAATACTTGAAAAGTAATTACTGCGGAAGATCAGCTTATGATCACTAGATGTTCAGGATCTTGCCGCCGGTTTTAGTATAAACCAGAGTACACCACGAAGAGGTAACCGGTCGGACTCTGTAATCCAAAATTAATGGCCTTTTATTATTAAATCATTAACTAAAACAAATTCATCGATGAAATTAAAAGAATTTGAAACATCTGAAGATAATTCATTTTAAAACGATTCTAATCTAAATCCTTTATAGTGGAACTTTACTTTATTCTGTTCTTATAACATTACTTGTTAACAGTAAATACCTTAATTACAATTAATTTTTAATAAATTGGTAACAGATAAAATGAAAAAAATAGAAAAACAATACCCAGATTTACATACATATCGTAGAAACTTACGCGAAGAAGTGGAATTTATAATGAAACGTGATGCAAATTTAAACAAAATTCTAGTGAACGTTAAATCTAAAATATGCAATCATGAAAGGAATGTCAACCACACGATAAGGTAAAATAAAAAAATATTTATTAATGAAAGATAATAGGTATTTAATTATGAATTCATAATAATTATAAGAAATTTTAACGAAAATTACAAGATAAATGTTGATTGACTATAATATAATTGTAAATATAACTCGTAATTTTTCTTAGTAAACAGAATATTCTTACTAAAGATTTCAAATTTCAATGTTTCTTTTCTCTTACTATAATTATTTTAGTATAACCATTTTCTGTTTGACCAGTTGTGATCGAAAATAAAGTTAAAAATCTGTTACATTAATAAAAAAAAATTAAAAAAATTGTCAATTCATAATTCATAATTAAATATTTTGTATACTATGTATATAATACAAACCTTTTTTGTTGTTGTTTTCACTTCAACAAGAACTGATGCATTATTTATCTTATAAATCTACTCAATAAATTTATGAATATATCTTTGCAAAATATAGAAAATTTTCCATAATATTATTTGATTGTCTATGAAATAATCGTTGATTGGAGAAATATGTTCTTTTTGCAGCTTAAGAGAAAGAGCTAAAATTCTTGCTGAATTCATAAGTGAACAAATGAAATCACCGAACTGTTACAACGATGAAGCTATTGAACATTGTACAAAAAAACACTTGAATGAACTCAAGTACGAAAGAAAAAGGGGTATAATCAAATTAGGTGATGTCAAAGTTGGATCTTTCTTCGAAAGAGCTCTACTATTTAAAGTTCTGGCGGACCAATTATTAATTCCAGTAACAATCAGGCGTAATCAACACCACATGGCATGGATAGAAATGACATGTTTCGAGGTTAAACTAAAAATTAGAGAAAATATTGAATTAGCAAAACTTAAAGAGAAATGTTAATAATTACTAATATACTTTATAATAACTCGGAGATATAGGTGTATTTATAGTTTTCATTATAATGTTGGCGCCACTTAAGGTCGCGAAGTAACGAGTTTTATTCTTTGGTCACATTTATCCTAATATTTAGTAAAATATATTTTATATAAATTTTACTATATCATATTATAAGGAATATTATAAATGCACATATATTTTATGGTTATTATAAAATATAGCAGCAATAGTTAATACATTTCTATATGTATATAAATTTTTATAATTATATAGGCTTGTGTATGATCAAACCTTTGATTTTACAGACTACTAGTAACGATTTAATAACAGATTTTATAAATGTTCGCTCGCAATACAACGAAGCCACGTTCTCGAAGAGAAAAAATTATGTGATCGATCTTATGTTCGAACCAGGATCATTTTTAATTCTCGGTTCACCAGAAGCCACAAAATATATCAATGCTTATTCTTATTAGAGTAAAATACCGAACGACAGCCAATTGTCATGCTTTATTAAAATATTTATTAACAAGCCACTAAAATTAATTATTTACAATATTTTGTTCGCGAATGCAAATATACATTTGAAATTTACAAATGAAAATGTGTTCGTTTACGTTGCAATTCGTTCGACTTTCACACATAAAGTATGATTTATGGACTTAAAATCACAAATCGTTAGTCCTCGTGTTCTTAGTAAAGACTAGCCAATTAATTAAATTTATAATTAAGATAATACACGTTAATTAAATAATCTTACCTCGATTGAATCAATGTACTTAATCAAGTAATCGACTGTACTATATAAACTTATCGAGCACAAAAGATGATAGCAGAAACCAATAATTATAAATTTTTCTCTAAAAGTAACAGCAGCAATTTTCATTTCTTCTGTTTCATATTTCCATTTACTTGAAAAGTATTTGGTTTATTACCCTCGTGCAAACTTATCGAGCCAAGTAATGCTCCGTAGAACTAATTTGTCTCGGCGAATGATTAAAATTCGACCGAACGAAATTGTGCGAAGTTTTAGATTACAATGGAGTTTGATGCCTTTGCGGTCCGGGGCGAACTTCTCCCAGTTTAACCAGGCCGAAGAAACTTTTGTCTCTCTGAAACAAGGTATATCTGCCCAACGCAACGTCTTTCAACACTATACGGTCTCCTGACTTTAGCACCGTTACTTGCGCCGAAAAGCAAGATCTGCTTTTGTGTCCGAATCCAGGACTGTAAACCTGAGATTAAATTGTATTTTTATATAAGTATTATACTATTACTTATACTACATTAAGAAAAATGCAAGACATTTTACTCACAATTACCCTGAACAAAAATGAAACACTTTACAATTTTTCATCGATAAACTCGTTGACTGATAAATTTAGATAACTAGTCAAAAATTGACTTTTCAAAAATGATTATATACACGTATAACAAAAAAATGAAATCCATAATTATTGATGGAAAATAAATGTTCAAATTAATTGAATTCAAAACGCACCATGCACTGGAAAAGTGATCTTCCATTAACCAGCATATTGAAGCCATTTTCATCGTGTTCATCCAAATAATGTATCTGTGCATAAGCTAAATATAATCCAGGCTCGTGAATTGTCAACACTCCATCGGTAGATAAAGTGAAATGGTTATTGCCATTAAAATCCTGGACCCAATTGCTCGCTCGCCATGCTTTAAAAACGCCAAGGACGTGCTTCGCCCGACCATTACCCGTATGCTCATCCTCGCTGGAAAAGAGCGTACTATCCGCCTCATAATGGACGGCGTACACCTGCCTTGGTGGGCGCAAGTGTCTCGGCGTTGACATCTCGCGACGTTGCAACCTCAAACTTGACTCATTTTTCTGTTTCTAATAAACATTTTATTAAATAATATAAATATTATAAATGCAATTGTAATAATCATTCTTACTTTTTTTATTACCTGTAATGCTTTTCGTTTCTTTGACGTATGATTTTCCCGGGTAAATAATTTTCTGTCATCCCGTCCGACATTTAAATTTCCCTCAACTTCAGGATTATCTTTATTCTTATTGTTCATAGAATTGAGAAATGAAGGAGATAGATAAACGTGTGATTCCTCGATGCTTTGGGTATGATATTTCTTCGGTGAGTGTTTATCTTTTAATCCACGTTGTCTACAAAATGGGAATTAAATTTTTAATAACTTCCTCGATAATGTAAGAAAATCACAGCTTTTCATTTCTATATACAGGGCAAAAATTTGATTACCTGTGTTGCCGCTCTTCAGTATTATTCGTAAATGATCGATTATATGGATAATGCATCAAGATGAAATGTTGATCGTAATCATCTTCTTGAACGGATCGTTTCTTCGTAGTGTGCGTTTCATTTTCTACTTTTCCCTGAAAATTTTCAAGTTCTTCCTTCTTTATTCGCTCCCTATCAGTGCTACTTTGATTCCCCCGAATATTTTTATTTTCCTGGCTCTCTTTTACCCCTGTCGCAGGTTCCTTCAAGTTCTTTCCCGGATTAAATAGCAAATTTGTTTGACTCTTAGACCCATTGTCAGATCCACTTTGATAGTCGCCAGAGTATTCCTCGTCATAATACCAATCATAAGTATCCTCTTCGTCGTCTTCTTCCTCTTCTTCGAGGTTCGAGTTCTTATTTCCATATTTCGACGCGTAGAGCTATAAATTAATAATAAATTTAATAATAATGTAAAGTAATTTATTATACTTTTCAATAATTATTAAACAAAATTTTAATAGAAACATCATTTTATATTGAAAATAATTTTAATAAGCAAAAACGTAATTCGTAGACACATACTTTGTAATTTGACTAATACTTGTGATAAATTACAGATGTAATCTTAGATAATGGAGATGAAAAAATATACCCAATGCAGCAAGAAATTATGCTTATAATTATCAACTGCGACGCACAAATAACTTCAATTGCGTTTACGACTCTAATGAAGAGTTCACAGAAACCGTTTAAACGTTGGGGAATTTGGCTCGCTACAATTATTAGATGTTACGTTGATTAGAAAAGTGACATGTAATTGTTTTTATGTTACAAAGGTTTTATGCTTATAACGGTCACCTTCCTCCTCATCTTTATAGTTCAAATTTATAAATAATTCCATGTATTAATGTTTTCTTTTTTACAAAATATTTAAAAATACTCATAGAGTTATGTTTTTCCAGTAACAATAACCGATGCATAATTAGAACAAACATGTTTGAATTGACATTTCTCTCAAATTTGTATATACATATCAGTATTATCAAGAAATTTAGAATTTTAAGGAAAAATTAATAATCACCCTCTGCGCGAAGCCTTTTACTTCGTCAAACAAGTGCGGTTCCAGGCTGCGGTGTTTCAGTATCTCCAGTTCTCGTTTCAAAATTTGAATCTTGCATGAATTCTCGAGTACTCGGTAGGACTTCCAAATTTCTATGGCGATGCAGGTCGTTGCTAATATAATGGCCAGCAAACTCAGAGCCGTGTTTTTGTTTGGCCTGAAATGCGACCTTTTGAATCCTTGCTCGATGTCCGAGTGGGACATGTCCAAATTCTCCCGCGAAATTTTGAACAACGACCAGTTCTTGTTGGCCATTTCCCGCGGTTTTTCCTGCATCAGCGAGGCTTTGCTATCCTCCGTCAAAATTGTGGTCATTGTCGTATTCGTCTGATCGGTCTACAAAGAGAGAAAATATTAAGAAAAGTGACTAAGATTGTTAGTAAACTGGCCTCATACTTTAAATCTATATAGTAATTATTGATTATATAACAATTTTTGTTTGATTGTTTCAAATTTCTTTTTGACAATTATTTAACTAACAAAATATCGACTGTTAAGAGAAATTATTTTTCTTTCTTTTAATTTTACAAAAATTATGTTCAATGTAATGAAATAATTAATTCGATTTTGATAATATTGGTATTGATTTGAATTCAATTCAACTATGAACATCCACTGGAACTTTATAAATTTGTAACTAAAATGTTGAAACGTTTATATCTAGCACGATAAGATATCACGATTTTTCAAATTTTTACCAACGATAACGCCAGATCGTTTCCAGAAACGCTTCGAACTGACATTTCTTCAAAATTGTTCTATGTTTATTCATTATAGACACAGCCTTCGCTCTTTCATTCATGAGTAATCTTTATCAATTGAAGACTGTTAGCGAAAAATAACATTTTAATGCTACTGAACATTTATACTTAAATATAGATCATATTTTCATTCGTTACTTGGACTCATCATTTTTCCAGACATACATTGAGAGAAAGAAAGAAAGACTTATTATCGATCAATGATTATTTGCATGAAAAGAAGTTACATGGGAAATTATTATAGTTTATGTTTTTGCCATGATATGATTCATGTGAATTCAATTACTATACCATTATAATAATTTAATATAGTAGAAAATGTTATTTCTTTTTTCTCAGTGTATATGTACTGCAAATATTTAACTTTTAACACAGATAATTTGCCTGTAAATTAAAAAAAAAAAATTAAAAGCAGGAGTGTGGCAGAAGTTGTATTTCTTTTTTCTGAGACGTGCTGAAAAATGTACTCGCTCTTTGTTAAGAGACCTGAACGCCCGATAAAGCAATGCCAGGGTGATCTAATAGCCTTCTCTCTATCTCCCTTTATCGTTCATATTATTTATTTTTTTTATTGTATTAATGAATTTATTATTTCTTCTATTTTCCAAATTCCTTTGAAAAATAGAACAATGAATTGTTACAAATTTCAGATATTATCTGTGCATTATATTATCTACAAAGTTTATATATTTTTTATATTCATTTATCAACTTTACTACTGTAACTATTTACATTAATATTATCATCAATATTTTAGTTTTGTAGGACATTAATGTCAACGAGACAAGTGTATTACTAAAAAGCAATCTATTGATTTTTTTATTTCTAAAAAAATTTCAGGTTTGCCATACAGTTTAATGAACAATTTTTTTAAAAGCGACATCTAGTTTGGAAAGACAAACAAAACACGTTCGAGCTTATCCATAACAGGTTTATTCGATATAATTTATGTAAACGAAAAATCGGCGAGTAACTTTTTAACTTTTTTTTGTCCATTAACAATTAATTAATTTCACTGTGCAAAAAACTATAATCATTCGGTGGAACGAGTAAAAGTTGCCAAATGTAAATATATATCATCGCACGCTTTGTTACGCGATTTATCCGTTCAAAGCGCTCGATGAACAAGTTTGTTGCACGAGATATCTCAGTTTAAGACTCATCATTAGCATCATCACAATATATTTCAATGGAAATTAAAAGGATGGGATAAATTTGGCACAAGAAATTTCATTCAAATTAATCAGCATCCTTTTTTTTTTTAATTTAAAAGAAAAAGCTCTTTAGCAGTTATTTCCTTGGCTTCGAGTAATCCGAGCGCTTTGCAAATTTGCAATTATGCTTTCATTTATCTTTGTTTTTTTTCACATTCCTTTTGCATCAAAACAAATCCTCTTATTTTCTGATAATAAACAAAAAAAAAAAAAATTGGCTTTCGCTTCAGAAAAAGTTTTCCCATTGATAAAAATAGGTACAGAGAAAGAGAGATAGCGAACTTTCAAGAATGTATTCTTCTCTTTCATTATCTTTTTTTAATTCTCATCGTTCCGAGGTAAAATGATAAACTTGATTTTACGAAAACAAACGTTTCCAATTTCCCCCCTCCTCCCAAATTACGCGGGACCAAAACAAGTAACTTTTGATTTTTTTCAAATAATAACAATAACAATAATAATAATAATAATAATAAAAATGCACTGAAATTGAACAACAATTTTTTTGTAAACATTCCCTAGGGTATCGGTAAAACCTTTGGGAAATATCACAGCGACGGTCGAAAACTCGTTAGGAAAAGAAAAAGGAAAAGGAAAGAAAAAAGGGAAGAAAAGAAAAGAAGAAGAAAAATGACGAGAAAGGGAGACATCGGCGTTGCCACTTTCACGGCGCATTATCCACCGACGAATCAAAGACAAACCCACACCAAAAAAAAGGATCGGCCAAGGCTCATCCGCTGCGGTTCATCTTTTCCTTCCGCATCGCCGATCCGGTCCGAAAATGGCCGGGCCACCAAATTTAGTACGCTCGAACCCGCGACTTTTGCCGAGCGCCCGGTCCTATTATTTGCGCGCGCGATCGGCACGGCCGATACAAAATGATAAGGATGATAAGAACGGCGGAGACGCGAGGACCGTTCCTTTGCCGCAGCCCAGAGCGCAGTGTGTGCGGCGTTGCGAGGTTGCGAACCGGCGGAGCAACGCTCGCGGGAGTTTTCACGCGACTGCCGGAGGATGAGTTGCGGTAGGCGCGCATACGCGATATGTAGGATTATCTGCCTGATACGGCGCCACTAGTTGAATCGTCGCGTAGCCCTATACAGTATCTTCGGTATCCTAACTCTTTGATAGCGCCCCCCCTCTGGTGGGCGGTGTTGCCTCGAGAAATGCCGCTAGAGGCGCGCTCACCTCGCGCGCTCATTATAAAATTAACCCCCCCACCGCTATTATTATTTATATATAATAATTATAATGAAATTTTATTTGATGATGAAATTTTATATCAAATATAATCGCCCTATAAGTGAATAATATTATATATTTCAAAAATATTTTTAGAATATCAAAATAATATCCCGGGTATGTGCTCAGAAAAAAAAAAGAAGCGAAATCCCTAGTAAAAATATATGAACATATATTTTTTCTTAATCCATATATGGTCATATAAGGATTAAGAAAAACATATATGTTCATATATGGATTACGAAAAAAACATATATGGTCATATATGGATTAAGAAAAAACATATATGTTCATATATGGATCATATAGGATAAAGAAAAATTTTTTTTTCGTAATCCATATATGAACATATAT
>JABFPN010002925.1:0-19982 GCA_022817305.1 Leptoteleia sp. ZL-2020
GCCCGTTAAACAAAACAATTCAACTGCCGTTATTGATCCGGCATACGACAGAATCTGTTGTCATTCGGCTCTTCCGCAATGCTGGGCCAATGCTGTCTGCCGTATGCTGGCAGCCAGTACTGGCCCAAGCTTGGGCCGTTTGTCAATGCTGGCAATTTCCACATGGGGATGTTATACATTTTCATCGATAAACCTCAGTCTTCAAATCTAACTTTTAATTCTAATAAATTAGAATATTATACCTTGTGTTTTTTATGCTTCTAATATTTGTATTATTAATTATTATTAGTAAATTTAATCATACGTTGTTTTCTTGCATAGTATAACGTTTAAAGTAAATGGTTAGTTTATATATATGTATATATACATATAACTTACGTACTTTCCTAATGAAATGTTGAATTCTTAAAATCGTTTATTAACAATTCAGAGACAATATAATAAGTACTTTGCTGTATCTTTGAAAATAAATATTCTTATCAATCTGATTAGAATAATTACTAATATGCTAAAACAATCGTATTGGCTTATTGAGCATATCACTAAATAACACTTTTTTACATAATTTCATATGCATGTTATCACTAATTTGTATGCATACTGATGACGATGGATAATGCTCGCACATCGCAATTAACAATCAAACAGAATTAATAAATAAATCTATCATCCCATGAATCACGTCAAGTCGTTGATTTAGTCGAACAATCTGTTACCACTTTTTTGACCTTACATTAATACTTTAAACAAAATATCTCATTAACACTGCTCATAAGTTTGTCCCAAATACACGAATAATAAGTATGATAAAATTTGCTTTACATATACTCGCATGCGATGAAAGACCTTTAATAATTTCGTACTAAAGTTGACGAGGCACGCATTTGTAATTTCAAAAGCGTACGAATAGTATAGAATATCATTTGCTTTCATCATGAAATTGTATGCATTAGAGTTATTTGCCAGTCGTGGGTTAAAGTCAATATAATAATATGACCTTCGTTCGTTTCCATTCTGACACGTGATACCAATCACATTGCGTACTTCATTCACTTCACTAAATTTTATTACAGTTTAATTAATGAATTTTATCGCGGGTGGATTTAATATTTGCATTATAGTGCGGTTAACATCGACGTGATATTGGTTTAAAATGCACGAAAACTCACGACATCTTGGTGACTTATTATGCGCCGCGCGCACGCACATTAATTTATTTTGCATCGAATCGAAATCCACGCAATTATCCCTCTCATTAGAATATTGCGCGATACATAAGACGCTTCACTCGCGATAATGGCTTTTAATCGCATAATATTTGGCAAATGAATATTAAATCCACACGAGAGTATCCGCAAGCGCACGAATGAATTAGCATAATTATGTTTCATTTCAGTCGTATGGGAAGTTTATCTTCCGCCACGTTGCATGTGACTCATGTTCTTTCATTATCTCTTTTTAAACTTTCTGTTTCATGCTTGCCCTCGCCTGGACTCGCCGCACGACTTTGAAATCCAACGAACCGAACGGTGCTTTTTCTCGCCAAAAACTAATGCAAATGTATCCCTGGCATGCACGACAAAAATCCTACTCCAAAATAACCGCATCCTCATCCAACTGTCCCTCCTCGAGAACGTCTTGGACCTCCACTTGTGTGCATTTCGTCGCATTTATTTGGTAAACATACTTATTAAACAAAAATATCCTGCAAATACCGTAACTCGTTGAAACGCACGTCGTATTTTTCCATCGTCTACCGTACTTATTTTTTGTGTGTGTCTTTGTTTCTCTTTTTTTTTTCATTTTACTTTTATTGTTTTTATGATATTTTTGTTCGTCATTTACTTTCTTAATTGGATTCTTGTACAATACTATTTGAATCGACTACCTATTTTTACACCGCGTTTGCTCGCTGAAAAATTCTTGTTCGCTGATGCTGCTCGAACAAATGATAATCTGGTGTTGGATTGTGTTCCCTTCTTTTGTATACAACACTCACTGGATCGCACCACCGATGGCCTCTCGCCTGACCTACTTTGCTTGAAAATAAAATTCTTATCGTTCGTCGTTTAAACGTTTTCCGTATAACATAAACATTATTACTATTATTTTGTTTGTCTCGTGCTATGATCCAATTGTTTATAACATTTTTTTTCCAAAACATAATGATAACCACTACGTTCAACCATCTTTGGAACGTTTGTATATGTACAATCGACTCGTTCTTATTTTGTACTTATCCAATTTTTATGCATATACATATACGTATAACTCTTATCATTCGACTAATTATCCAAACGCAATTATACCTTACATAAATATGCGTATATAATTTTGGAAACGCTGGCTTGGTACGTGTGCACTGCCGCCGCATTATTGCCATGCCCGCTCGTTACCATCGATATGTCCAATCAACGTATGTTTTATTAATCCAAAAATTCACCCTGGTACATGATTAACTGTGTTAATATTTATATGTATGTGTATATGTTTCATCAAATGACGATGGTCAAAACAACGACGTAACGAAATTGAAAGGAATCCCTTTTTTCCCCTTTTTTTATATTTTATTGTTTACATTTTTTTCAACAACCTAAACAATGCACTTGTAATGAAATAATTGCTTTATCTTAATTTTATTTATCACGTTCACCGTCCTTGATAGGGACGCTTCGACTGCAAACCATTTCGAAATTTGTTTGGACATGTACCTGGGTGCTCCGATGGCACGTTTACACGTGCTGCCTATGGTTTTCGGTGCATTCCATGCTGAATTCAACCGAATGGTAATGATAAAAAAAATGAAAAATAAAAAAAAAATATTTTTTTTATTAAATGAAAACCGTTCGAACACTGCCTCGTTTGCTGCATGTGGATCGCCTTAGCAGCCTTAGCCACTGTCGGGGCCCAAGTGGTCCCCCAAAACGCTCACTGTGTCGTCTACACAGACAGCTGCGGACAGGTAGACTCATTATTGTAACCAATTTTTTTATTAGGTCTCTTGCTTGCATTCCAGCTCACAAATCATTTATATGTTTAATGTTCATACTTGATCCTCGACTTGTTTGACATATAAAAAGCAAAAATAAAAATCTAAAAGACATTTCATCAACGTAGTTTTATGAATGAGGATTACGAGCTTCGATGCAGGTTGGAAACCTTGATGCTGCTAATCTTTGAAGGTCAAAGGAGGCAGCGGTTGACGTCGAATCAATGGTCCACGTTGGATCAATCACAACTGGTACTGAAATTGTGTGCTCTTAATTCAGTGTTTGAAATGCTTAGACTTTCTTATGCATCCATCCCATTAATTCGACGACAGCCGCGCCCTTCACTGACTTTGGCTAACACGTAGCTTTTGGGGGTATTTCCCTCACAACTGCTCACCGCAACTATAACTGCGAATAACCACTTGCCTTACCTGGTGTTTGTCTATTTATTATTACGGAGATTTAATTGTAATTATACGGTATTTGTAAATTGATATTTACATTTGTTATTTTAAATGTTACAATTGCTCATAATCAGGGGTGTATAAGCAGCCCATCACGTTTAAACAGGAGCACGCTTGACCAATTCGATATAATGATATTGACATCATTTTTATTACCTTACAGCTTTGATCGTCGATGTTTCAATCACACTAATTGCTAATTAATCAGAACTATAACAATTCAAGTCATAATTATTAAAAATTACAGCCGTAAAATTTTTATACTGTGACAAAGGTTCAAGTCGGGTCTTAATGCAATTTTTGACTCGCAAATAATGGTAACTCGTAGCTTCAAGTACAAGAAATAAATTTAGTACGGCAAATTTACAACTACAAATTAGTGTCGAACGTATGTAAAAAAAAGCCATTGAATCACGCGGAGATAAAAGTATTGCTACAAAATTATTATACCATATGTTAATTGTGTCGTAGAATACATGTTTAACGGTAATGTAACCTAATTTGAAAATTGACATTTTGGTAACTCTATTAAAATTATATAGGATAGATTAGAATTACCGATAAATATGACATTTTTGACAGCATTATGATACAGTACAGTAATTTTCAGGAAACTTTTATTTTCAGTTGAGATTATTAACGATGCCTGATTTTTAATCGAAACGGAAACTGAGGAAAGCATATATATTATCACTTCCGCTTGCACAAAGAGCTTTTAATGCATTACTTAGCTTTCGAGACCGTGTTTTAAAACATCAAAAAAGAAAAAGAATATCATGTTATAGACGATGAAAAGTAACGATGGGTACGAGTGGTTCATGAGTCTCCCATACGCCTTATTTGCTGGCCTATCACGTAGACACGCGAGAATTGATAAGCTTCTTTTAATACCTTAAATCGGTCCGGTTAAGGATATACATTTTTTAAAGTGTTTACCCGTTATTGTGTACCGTTTTCAACGGAACGTATTTGTCGCACAAGCTTAACCTAAACTCAGTGCTCTTGTTATGGTTGCGGAGTCGCAGTTGAACTAGTGTTGAACTTATTTGCAGTAGAATATATTAATTTGAAAGCTTTATGATTTCCCAGTACCTTTATATATCTATATGTATATTTATGTATGTGACAATTACATATACATATGCATACATATATTTATACATATATATATTTATACATACGCTGCCGATCCTCTCGTCGACTGTATCCTGCCGCTTGGTTCGTCGAAGTGGATCTCGCCCTTTTACGTAGCTTTAGTAGTGAGTGGATGTGTGTGTTTCAGTCGAATCGACCCGACGAACCAATCGGTCCCAGTTGATGCTCGGCTATACTGATATATGCTTGGGTGATTAAAAAATCGGCAAGGTAAAAGAGTGGACATTTCATTCCTACAAAACGCCTCGATTTGCACGATTGTGACATTCACGTCACGTCGGTCAAACGCACCATTAACACCATTTTGATGAATACAATTGGACCCGAACAATCGCGCCTCAACGACGTTTAGCCATCTAACAAGATCGTTTGTGCTTTCGTGATTGCACCATTTAATAGGGAAACAATATAATGGCCAATCTCTTATGTAAATCAATCAGATTTAATAATTACTGTAATGTAATAAAATATCATCATTTACAATTTTCTACTCTGTTGGTCATAATTTTCGCTTATTTTTGTCGCTTGTATTTTGCTGCTGTTCAATTCAAATGAAATGTGTTAAGTGATGTGTATTTGCTGAAAGTGTGACATTCTAGCTGAGTATCAGGGGTTAGAAGTAACTGTTTCCTTAATAAATGAAGATTGCCGAGTCGCATAAAGCAAATGTCGTGTACTTTAAAATGGAATGTAACGTTAAAATGATAAGAATCAAAATCGTATTTGCGTTCGACCGATGATGGGTGACGTAGAAGTTAGATGCAATTTCCGCTACTAGCATATGGCTTCAGGAAATACTTTAAAACAGTTTCTAATAGTATTGAAGCGTCACCCAAGCACCAGCCGCCTTCTCCCGGGCCATTATTTGCATGACCAGACTCTGTGTTTTGTAGCGAATTATCTCTTTACGCAGTTGCAAGAATTATTATGATTATTATTATTATTTATCATTATTACTCTTATCATATTATCATTCAATTATAATCACCATTATCGTTGCCAATATATTATATATCATTATTATCATTTTGTTTCTAAATTCCGTAAAGCCCTTTTTGAAATGAAAAAGAAATATTCAAAACAAGACAAAGTAATGATATATCACATATTTTGTATGTCCCAATTTTTTCTTTGCGTCAATGATTTCTCGTTACATATGTCACATATTTTTTTTATAATTTTATACATATATATATATGAATATACATTATATATATTATATAAATATATATATTTGCACGCTTCTATGTAAGCCTATGGTATATCTTTTTTGCGCGATGAATTTTTAAATTTAATTATTTTTTATTTGTTTACCAATTGATTCACTCATTTCTGGGGACTTTTTGTTCATTTTGTTTTTTTCTGTTTTTCTTTATTTTTTTTTTTTTTTAATTGGATATCTGTCTGGTAGGTTGTTAACGCTTTAACCTAACGTTTTGCTAACATGATTCGAAACTACTTCCGAAGTTCAATGTTTACTTCTATTTGCTGCATTTGTTTCTATATATTACCATACGCCGGTCCACAAATACTGTTTCTCTAGATAGGCACTCGCGTATGTACGACGCGGACACACGTGTGCCGAGTATCGTGAAAAGTGTCGAGAGAATGATATTTGCCCTTAATTGTGTCATTCATAAATGTGAGTCCAGATTGCATTCACTCGCATATATTCTGCTTTTAAACAAACTTTAAATCTTAAAAAAATAAAGAAATGAAAATTGAAAAAGTCAGGCCCGAAAAATATTTATATTAGCGCAGTATTAATTATAATTGAAAGTTTAACATTTTCCAATTTAAATAAAAGAAAACGAAATTTATATTCATGAATTCTGTTCAAACAATAATACACTTTTCTTGTACATAATCGTAAATACGATAGAAATTATCAATTTCCAGAAGTAACTGTTATTTTAGTTTCTATCTTACGGTATTCAACTATCGTAAAGCGCAATCTTGAAATTTACGATCTACGTTCCGTGCTTGCTGATATAAAGTTATCTATTATTTTGTCAATAGTTTTATAGAAAATCATTTTTATCCCTAAAAGTAGCGAACGAAAAATGCAAGTACGTTTGTTATTGAATTCTTTTCTGCACAATTATCTAATTTTGATTAAATGTACGTGCTAACATTTCATTGTCTCATAAATATTCAGAAACATTCGTACGAATGCTCGAGGTCGTATTTATATAAATAACATCGAATTTTATTATACATTACTCAAAATAATTTAATCTACAGGGAGTTACACGAAATGAGACTGACTTAAGATTATTTGTAAAACGTACACACACTCACACACACATAAAGGACGTTATCATAAAAATAATATTCAAAAGCCAACCGTAGTAAAGTCAGAAAATACTTCAAAAGACGAATATAAACGTAAATTCTGAACAGAAGAAGCTGAAAAACGTTGTCGATTCCATTCGAAAATAACTTGCTCGATAGTCATCATTGTAATTCATTTTACTTCGGTATTAAAACCAGTTCTATAAAAAGATCTAATTGTGGCCTTCCTCATAACTGTGCAAGAATCGTAAAACAATATATAAAAAGAATTTTATGACACAGCTAAAGCTCTTGTTACAAATTCACTTTATTCAAATATCTTCGTAAAGCATAATTCCGCTTGTTTACTGCGAAAGTTGCACGAAAAGAATTCATTTCGAACTGACCTTGTTGTATTGAGCTTTTCAACGGCGTCGTAATAAGCAGAGCTTGGAAAATGAATTTTCAGACGAATGTGATTGAAACACTTTTCACGAGACTTCGCGCTAAACGCGTCTCACGAGCCAAACACGAGAAAAGTGCACGCAATTCTAGTTAGTGACATACAATAACGACAAAATAACAATACAATTAATGCGCTTCAATTACAAAACAACGCTTCAACTAAACATTTTATTTATCCTTTTTTGTAATTCGTTCCGATGATTATATATGAGGCTAACACACGGCTCATATAGAAAGCATCTCGCTTATTATTCCTATCTCGATAACCGCAATATGTATTAATTACTTTGAATTCTCTATTTCGGACAGCTGTTGATGCGTGCGCTTTTAGGCTTTTTTTTAGTTGCAACAAAGCCACGGAAGTAACGCCACTGTGTCCGCACGTACGATACATATGGGCCTTGCACACAGACATACAGACTCACGCACACAATCACAATGTAACCAATTTTCCCGACGAAGTTTACATGAAGTCGAGACGTCGGTACATCGAGTAGCGGAAGCGCGAGGCAAAAGAGAACTCCGCGTCTCATACAAACTTGTTTGTTTTTCATTTTTTCGTTACAGTTCATTTCCTTCATTTTTTTGCCTTTTTTTTCTTATTTACTATTTCGTTCCTTTATTCTGTGTCATTCCTTGCCCCTTATTTTCTCGTCGACTGTTTTGTTTGATTTTTTTTTTACTCCAATCACTTTATCGCGCATTCTTTCTTCTCCGTTAATTGAAGGAGGACGAGGGAGAAAAAAGAAGACGAAGAATAACGAAAAGGCCGCTACCGATATTGAATTTTCCGTCGAGTCAATATGCTAAATGGCCCGTTGAGAAGAGGGCTTCCACATTTGATTCGTAAATTACTAAAGCTCGAAGGTCCGCTTATTCGGCAAACATAGCATTTTTCATGCGGTGCCTGGTTCGCGCATTAATTATGCCGATTTATGTACGTTCATTTTTATCTCGACCGGGAGTTTGACGTATCGATTTCCGAGCGACGAATTTGCGAATCAAAAAGACTCCTCGTCCCGCAATTTAAAACCCCGCCAATATGCCACTGATATTGCGGGAATGCGACGACAACGTCATTTACTTATATCAATCAAAAGGCTACACCAAATTACATTATTTTAGTTTTCTTGCCGAGTATGTTATGTTACCCTTATTACAATTTATTCGTTCATGATTTTTTTTTCTCTATCTCTCTCTATCTTTTTTTTTCTAACGCGTGTCGCTGCCGCCCGGCACAAAGGTGTCATCATGGCCAGACTTTGTTTACGTGTCATTTTTAATGCCGTAAACAAAAGTGAAGATAGAAACAACTCCCTCTTTGATAACAATATATAAAGTAAAAAAATAAATATAAAAAACGTTCTACTGCAAATTTTCACCTTTAATACAAAAGTACGAGTAATCAGTGTAACTACGTTAATGACACGGAGCGCAAGTAATTGCACGTTGTATCCGCGGAAAACAACGGCTTTTTCCACCATCTATTGGTATACTGAGAAAAATTGTTGGGCGAAATTACTACAGCTTTTAACATACAATTTTTATTCATCTGATTTATGTATAGTTTTATAGTTTATTTAGATAATTTGATTTGTCTTATATAATGGAATAATCTTAATATTATTTTTCCTAAAATAACAGAAAAACTTGCATAAATCAGCTGAATCAATTTCGTTTGCTATAGTAATTTTTTCAATGGAACTTTCCTTAGTCCATATATGTCAATTTGCGAGTCATTTGTTTGGACAATGATAACGATAATTACCTTATTATTCGTACACGATCCAATTTCTAGAGCATGTAATACGAGTCGTGAATATGCTCTAACAAACTGGACGATTTGCGAGTGAGTGTGAGCGAGAATGGCCGCGACGAAGGCGTGAAAGGGACATAGAGAGGCTGAGTGTTTGAAACAGAGAAACGCTGTTAACGTATATTTAATACGAAACACCGGTATGGGACACTTGTACAATAATGCTGCCATATTTTCTTTCAGTTACTGGACACCCTCCCGGTGTGCCAAGATTTTAATCGACAACTCTGCAACCGTCCCGCCTGCAAATTCATTCATCTCCATGACGGTAAGTGCGTCCGATTTTGTCGGCTAATATTCTGTCGCGTGCAAAATCGCGACCTTGAATTCCCTCTTGATTGGCCCGGGGAGCGCGTACCGCGGTTAGAATTAAGCTTGATAAGCAAATGAAAAGTGCCATAATGATATTTGGCCATAATGAGGTTGGCTTTGTCGTGACCCCAATAAGACCCGAATACCTCGTGATTATTACAATGAAGCACGGAAGAATAATGGGATTAATTCTGACGACAAAATTGTACACTGAAAAAAAAGTCATCTAGTTAATTTTCGTGGTAACTAGAATTCTAGTTGAATTAAGCATATTGTGGTTATTTTAACCGAAGCTAAAATTTTATAGTGATTACGAAAACTAACTATGCATATGGTTAATATTGCCATTCTTTGTTTTTGAGTGTACGATGCTATTGATTTTGTAATCGCAATATTTCACGGAATGAAGCGTTGTTTCGCGCGCATTCAGCGGGGCTTTAGATCGGAAAGTGTAAAAGCAATGAAACAAAAATGGCTACTTTCATTTTGTCATTTCACTTTCAATCGTAAGCGTGTATTTAATTTCTTTTATCGCGTCGGTATACAGTTAACGAGTGTCAATATCAAAACGAACAAGACATAAATTTATTTGTTAAATACCAAACAAAAAAAAGAATTATTTGCACGATTGTTTACGCGTACAAATGATTACGATCGGGAGAAACAAATTTTAATTGCACGGAAATTTGCTTTTATGACATCGTAACAAAATGCTCGCTTCGATATCGATTAAATGTGTTGTTTTACTACGAGGCCGTCCGCGCCGTAAGACAGCACACGGTTTTGCATCAAATTTTTGTGCAAAGATCTGTGAAAAATAAATTTGTACTTTTAGAATAATCAAGTTTCAATAGAACAGGAACGCACCCAACTTTATAACTTCAAGACAATGTTCTTCGAATGTTGGTAACTTCAACGCAAAGTTGCTACAACATTTCAATTTCCACCTTTGAAATGTTCCAGTAACTTCTATTCAACTTCGCAATTCAGCGAAATGTTAAGAAAACAGCTTCGAAACATTCTCGGACCTTTTAATACTTTTGCACTGAAATGGCGATGAATATTTCGAAGGCTTTCGCAACGGTTAATCAAATTAGACAATAAGCTCTTGTGTTTTTTTCCGCGAAATTAAATTGCCACAAAATTTTTATCATACATACACCATTTTCCAGTTAATGTATGTAATATAATTACACACCCGGGTCAAGTTTGTTAGAAGTAACTACATGTTTTGGTTAAATAAAATAGTATCTTAGTTAAATTAATCATGTGGTCGTTACGAAAATGAACTATACAGACCTAGCAATGTTTATTAATTTTTTTTCTCTCAGTGCATTTGCTAAATATCGGCGCTCCAACCTTAAGGTCATAATCATAACAGATTGACAACACGTTCCCCACAAAGCCGTTCCGGCGTCATTTTACAAAGCCCTCGTCTGCATATCTCGAGAGCAAGAAGCCGCATAAGAAATGCGCCCCAATCCCTATATCCACGCACGACACATTTTTCTCCGTCCGACTCCTTCGTCTCGCAATCTCCCCGGCCCATTATTCATAGCTTAGTGTTATACGATAAACATACTGACGATCAATATTTCCCATTACTTGCAGGAAGCGTGGAAGTGATAGAGAACCGTGTAACAGTATGCAGAGATGCGGTTAAGGGCACGTGCATGCGGCCCCAGTGTAAATATTATCATATACCGGTGGCCC
This sequence comes from Leptoteleia sp. ZL-2020, assembly GCA_022817305.1. Classification (NCBI taxonomy): domain Eukaryota; kingdom Metazoa; phylum Arthropoda; class Insecta; order Hymenoptera; family Scelionidae; genus Leptoteleia; species Leptoteleia sp. ZL-2020. Next base: position 11,190 of record JABFPN010002925.1, read on the forward strand.
TACCTCCGGCGCCGCTAATGGCTATCAGCAGCTCCGCATCCCCCTAGGTTACCGTTCTCGACCATCCCCCGCGGTTCTCCTAACGAACGAAGAACGTCGAGGGAAGACAGCGCGACGTACTAGCAACCACTACAGCAACGAACAATCTCGAACAGCGGAAAGAAGAGGAGACATTTCCCGTCCGGAGCGGCACCGTCCCCGTCGCCCCGCCACAAGCGAAATTAACCGCAGGGCAAGCCGAGATGAAGCGTTTTTACAATCGACGAGCAGCGGGGCCGGCACCACCACGCGAGTATGGCCGAGCGCGTCAGCGACGAGCGAATAATTTTCTTTCTTCATCAGTTGGCCGTGAGCTGCGCCAAGTTTGGGGCTCGCCAATTGTCAGCGGCTCTGACTGGATGAACATTTGTCCGCCGGTAATTTCGCTCCTCGCTCGACCGATGGCCGCGAACAATTTAGGATACCGCGCGGAGAATAGAACATCGTACGACAGCGAATAATTCGCGGCTGTGTGAGAGAGCAATCGGGCCCGTCAAATGGAACCAGAATTGGCCCGCTGTCATGGGTTTCGTCAACTGTTGCTCCGATTTGCGCCAAGCGCTATTTCAGATTTGTCTTCCTCGCGCGGAGATTCGCTTTCCAAAAGCACACGCTCGATCTCTTCCGATAATAAAATTCCAGTTGTTCTGTTTTGCACGGGAATCGCGCCCGCGACTTTATTTCATTGATATTCGATATCGCTCGCAAAACGATCGCTCGCATTGGCTTCATACACATACTGAATTCCTTGCTGCCAGGTAGGAGAGCTTTATTCGTTCAAATGTTTTGAAATCTTTTTTTTCTTTTTTTTTTTGAGATTGACGGTTAATCGTTTCACTCATATCGACCAGTTCTTTGTCGCATGGTTCGGCAATTATTTTAGTTTATAGCTGATGAAATGTTGTACACATCAAGCCCCGGTGATAGGTTATATTTATATGTAACGAATCATTCGGCAAAGCATCGGTCGTAAAAATGTGATTAATTATTAACTTTGGACCCATGGCAGCGATTAAATCCGAGTTAGACTTCGTTGAAAGATGTTGACTGAAAAATGTCATCCATCAAAGTACTGTTATTTTTACACCTTGTTCCGAAAAAAAGTAATCATAATCCATATTGTGGCCCGAACGCTAAACAGCAGCTGCTTCATTTTTATCTACGAATATTTGTGATCTATTCGATTTTTTTATTTTATTAATTCTTTTTGTCGTTTTTGTTACTTTGGACCGTTTGAGTTATGACTCTGATGAATTTTTTATATATTAAACGTTTAATTATTATAATTGCGATTATTATATTATTATTATATTCTATTTTATGAATATTATTATTATTATTGTATTACACGTAATGTGGATTGTGTAAATATTTCACATATATATATATGCGTTCATATTTTTCATTTATAATTCTCGATTAGTTTGTTACATTTGCATCGTTAAATGTTTCTTTTTTCTAGTTGTATAAAATGATATATTTTTTATGTTTCACATTGTTCGCGTCTAAGTGAAATCGTTTCCACGTGACGCGGGAAGTATTAAAATAAGGCGAACGCTGCGAATAATTGAAACTTTTTATAAGGATAGCGATTAAGGAATTGTAAAGATCTAAAACCGTTAACGCAACTCCCTGGATATTTTCGTTCGTCATTTCGGGGATGCGTCGCGCAGCTGGAAAGCTAATAGAATAAACGTCAGAGGAATGCTGTTCCAATAAAACAGACAGTATATAAATATTATAAATATTATATATAAATATAAATATATTATATAAATGAAATATATACATACATTATGTCCACAGTGCACAGAGCGTTCGTGCAGATGGATGTGTATTAAACAAACAAACAAAAAAAACAAAAAAAAACATGAAAAATGAAAAAAAAAGAAATGTATCTTATTGCATAAGTAGAATAGCTAGGGCTTACGGGCCAACGCGACGAAAATAAGTGATGTTAAATAATGACGATATCAAACGAGTTACGAAGGAACGACGACGACGACGCGTTTTTTATACTTGTAAACACACTGAACAAAAAAAGAGAATGAACAAAAAAAGAACAATTACGAAACAATACACAAAGAATAAATTCTGTTTCTATTTTATTTGTATGTTATTGAGTCTGTTTGATTTGGAAGAAAATGAAATCCGATACATTTGTAAGATACGTAAATAAATGTATGTTAACTTTATATTGTGTTTGCAGAAATTTACATACGAATTCCGCGTACCTCGCAAATTCTTGATCAGCTCTCGCGTAAAGATTCCTCGATATATTCTAACAAAAGTTTTTGGAAAAGTTAACGTACTAAGGCATACCTGTTATTGCTCCGAAGCGTCGGATAAACGTCTCAGTGAGACAACGTCACAGAAAATCGCGAAACCAATCTCAATTCCCTGGGAAAAAAAGATTTTCCTTTTACGCGCGTTGCGAGAAATTTCGCACGAAAACGTCATCGCGAGCACAATTCGCGAGGCATTATATAATTCAACGTTCCGATATTCCGGTCCAATATACAATGTATTATTTCGTTCTTTCTCTAATTTTGTTCGCTGAAGTTTGCGGAACAAAGTTCGCGGAAAATGTCTTATAACAAGCTTATTACTTTTTCCAACTTTTGTTCTAACGCTGCGTTCTCGCAAATACATCAATTTTCGGGATATTCGAACAAGGAATACAAACTTGGAAACTAATGAGACGTCGATTTCATTTTGCTCCATGCTCTTGTTCTCTTTCATCATGGGGGAGGAACGAGGAAAGAAAGGAGCCGCACTCAAAAATCAACGGAATATTGTTTTCTTCCAAAACACTCGCAGACGTGTCGTAAATATATATATGTACATATATATATGTATATGTATAAACTGTAAATGATACATATAAATATATATACCGATACACTTGAGAGTATTTATAATTACCTAAGAGTGAAGTGACGCGGTAATTAACGAATGAATTGCTAAAAAGAGAAGAAGCCAAGTGGACTAAATCGAACGAGAACACTTTCGCGAACAAGACTTTTGCATTAGAACATGAAAACCCAAAATCACGTGGAGATAAAAGCGTTACAAAAGGAACAAAGTGTAAGAACGAAATGTTCTTTTTGTAACCCACCGAGAAAGTAAACTTGAATGGCATCCTCGATGCTTTGGAAACGACATTGTCATTACGTTTGGTGCGAATCCACAGCATCGATCGTGAGCTGCGCTATTTAAATTTAAATAACTTTACATATAGGCCAAACAAACGTGCGATTTACAAGCAGAGAGTGAACAAAATTGCGATTACGATTAATTAGCAGAATGGATTTGTTTCCGACAATTGTGGTACTATACAGCGTTGACGCAAAGACTTTGACAAATGACTCAAACAAACACCAACGAAACTTGAGCAACACATTTTTTTTACATAGATATGGAGAACTTTAGAGTACGCTTAGGTCGGTTCGATAGTCGGTTAAGTTAGCGCAAGTGAGCTCACGTGTCATTTTCGCCGCTTTCACTGTTGAATTCGGATCGTCGCGTCTGCGGCTACATTCAGCTCAAATTCGGCGACCAAAAAAATTTTGTACTCTTCTTTAATACATTTATGCAATCCCCTAAGTGGACGATCGAATAATTGCTTCGAAATTCATGCAACAAGATAAGCGGTTCGTCTGGCGAGACGATACGAATCTTCTTCCTTTTTTCCCAACGCCGCCAAACACGTTCGTTCGTTATTTCGATGAGGTTTTTTCGACGCCATTCTAATATTCTTCGGATTCTAAAGATACAAAATTAAGGAGGAAAAGAAATATATCGCATCAACGAAACTCTTTCAATGTTGGGCTTAATGATTTAACCGGAAAGTGGTTGACGAAGCTTCTTGAAAGTACATTTACGAAATATAAACTGTGACGACGTGTCTTTCACGAATTCCCATTTGAGTACCAGGGGAGCGCAACTTTCAAATATAAAGCTGTATCTGTAACGCGACGACGATTACTTAATGTGATTACGAGAATTGAACATGACAAAAGAAGCTCTGCGGCCGTCCAGAAAAAGGTTTCAATTACTTTTTTCGACTTTCAAATAGAGCGACCTTCGGTTACATCACTTCGTTTGTATCATTACTTTTTTATACTTTACACGGGAGCGTACTCGAAGTCGTCATCGCGCGAAGTACAAAAGTTAAGCAAAGAGGGTGTAATGGGGTTTGAATTACAAGATCATAGATTAATTGTTTCTGCAACCATAAATCAATATCAATAAAAGTCTAAAGCTCAAAAGTTTCCCTGGTACCCACGCGTGTCTGTCAGAGAGAGAAACGTTTCGAACTAGTCATGAATTAAGAGGAATGTGTGAAAAGAACAAATAAAGGCACGGTCCTCCATTTTTCCACATGGTGTTCGATTTTGATTTCGCCGTTGACTCCGCAGTTAAGGTGGTATAATCAATTCTTAGAGATAATGAAGGTTCACTTTAATTTAGTGAACAAAGTGACGCGATTGATGATGAATAAATCAAGTGAATGTTCCTGTACAGCATTTAAGAATCAAACAACACTTTTGTCAAAGCTCCAGACAGATACTCGTAACACGTATACTAAACACAAGCGTCTTTGGTATTGGGAGGGAAAGGTTCCATCGTGTAAATAACCTGTGTATATAGGTAGGCGATTCGAATTCATTCGATAAATTAATAGGAATAGGGATATTGAAGTTGTGCGTGCAATGAGCTAAGCCGGTTTCTGTCGACCAGTCATTTCAGAGCTCATTTTTAATTTTCCACTTTTTTCTCTGATTCGCGTTCCTTAGTGATCACGGAATGATTTCGTTTTTTCACCTTTGGAATCTAGGGGGGGTTTGTTTGTCTGCGAAGATGAGCGAAATCGATGGAAAGAAAGAAAAAACATACGGACGAGTTCCTCCGTGCCCGAATATGTTATGTACATAAGATAAGAAGAATAATACAATTATATACATAGCAAAGTACAGTAATTATATGAATAGATAATGTGTTTACAACACGAAATGTTAGAATATGTAGATGTCTACTTTTGTGTGAATTCTGTGTCCTTTTTACAAAAGTAACATTGAAAGTCCACGACAATTCATTTTCGAACTTCACCTTTTATAATTTACGTTCATCCAACGAGGTTCCACGATACAGAAAACTGCGTATATTCTTTCCCTTCGAATACCAAACTGCACCCACAGTACACTTAGTAATGATCGTTATTGAAGAAATATAATAAAAAATGATTAATAAAAGGTTTTAAATAATACTCCTTCGAGTAAGATTCTAAAGCACTCAACTTTGGACTTCGGAGTTCAGTGTCGCAAAATATATTACTCATTTGTACAAACTTATAGATTCATTGCGAGATTATTTTATTTATGGAATACCGAAATCCCAAGATGAGATGTCGACGATTTCTAACTCGACTTTCAGCTTTATAACTTGAGTCAAGGGTTATAACCGCTGCTATAAAAGCAAACTATTTTTCAATGTTAATAACGTGTAAAGAGTTTAAAACTAAGCATTAATGTTCATTTGATTTGAGATTTTCATTATTTTATAAAATACCTTCATCGTTTATAAATATATCTGACAATACTAGTGTAAATTCATTTATTTCGTCAAAGTGAGATTTATTTATGATTAAAGAAAAATAACTGCATTTAATTATTAAGTTTTTTTGGTCTCCTTAATCCTGTAAATAATTAAAATGTTATAAAATGTTTTATGTAATCATTTTATCTTTTTCCAATATATAAAACTAAATATTTTAAAATATTATTGAATAAAAATGAATGAAAATTGTTTGTGACATATAAAAACAATTTTTAAACTCTTTATATGCTAAACAAATGAAGTCATATTTAAAGACATTTTTAATTAAATTATTTTCGTATATATAATCCATTTATATTCTATTAATATTGCATCTTACAAAAAATAAATGAGCCAATATCTCTTATCAAAATCAATAAGATTTGCTTTATTAACTGAATACTATCAGTTAATACTTAAGGTATTCATTACGATCTATCATTAAAATTATTTATTGAGGCTTTATTTAATTGCATTATTTAGTTGAAATTAATAAAAATACTAACATCAACAGAAGCTTTTACAATAAATTCATTGTTTATATGTCTTTAAAAATGGCACATCCAGTTTGTTTATATATAATCCAATGTCGCCAGAAAAATTTAACTTTATTCTACAGATTTGATGTGTATTAATTAAGCTGGCGCTTGAAATAGAGATTATGCTGCTTTGTGGGTGTCAATATTGTGTACAATATACGGAAAAGGAAGGACAAAATGATGGTTATTCTTTAATCAAAGCTGACTTTCGGTGAAATTGCACACCACTTGTTTCTTTTTACTTTTCTTTTTTAATCGACAATATTGTATAAAAGAAAACATAAAATCGACGAAATTAGAATTTATCCTAAAACGAAAAGTCCAAAATTATTATTCATCAGAAATAGTATTTATTTCTGATGTATATACACTCTAACTAAAAGAAAAAAATTAACATTTTTCAAATAACTGAAAGTCGTAGAAGGAACGAAGATTAATTTCTTGGAAACGTTGCCGTAAGAATTGGCAAAGCCTTGTGAAAGCATGCTCGATACTAATGACGCCGGAAATGAATTTCTATCAATCCCTGCTTTTTCCGTATCGCTCTTCCGTTTTCATTGGCCGATATGCTCGCGTGTACCTATATGTAGCTTTTTGCGCGCTATACTATTTGAGCTCCCGCAATAAAATGCGAGATACCTACGATATGGTGATACACACTCAACGACAATATTACTCCGTAGAAAATAATACACATTATACCCGCACGAAATTTTTTTAATGTGTCAAAATGTTCTCGGTAATCTTGGTATATTGTCGACAGTAAAGTTAGATTTATAAGTAGCAAAAGAGTAGGTAAAACAGTGCAGTCAAAAAATGGCCAGGAAAATATGTCATTGAAAATGTTTGAATATCTTTGGTGGACTGAAAAAATATTTACCTCTCAAAATAAGCAAAATCGTGACATTGTAAATTTTAACTTTCCTGTATCCATTTTTGTTTGTTGTTTTATATATTTATATTTTTTTTCTCTCCAAAATCACCAAAGCTTCTTGGCCCACAAAGCATTTCGGTCGATATCCCGTATGTGACTTCAGTCGTGCAGAAAAGGAACGTCCTTAAATTCTACGGAGTAAATTGTCTTTCTATCCGACACAGGGTATATCCTTACTCGATCGTTTTCTTCTCCAGTCCTCATCCACTATCCGCTATAAAAAAGCGTTTTTCGAGAGATTCTCATCGACCTTTGTCAAGAAATATTTTGCTCAGTGGTTTGTTCACTCCCACCAATGATTGAACTGCATCTTTAATTGAATAACCTCTGAATAATTTGTCTGGGTAAATGTTAAATTTGAACTGCCGTAAGTTTGTTGGATTTACATTAACAATTGATCACTTATTCAAGTATACCCTGTGGAATTATAGTAACAATCTTTGAAGATGACTGTATGTATAGCTATTCATAATTCAATGTTTACAGTCGTATTTGACTTCTTAACCTAAGGTACGAAAACTAGAGTATTCTTCAATAAGTTAATCGACTAAATAATAGATTTTAACGCAAACACTTTGCTGTAGCCGACAATTTCCGCCTAGGAATTTTGCATGTCAACATGCGTAGTCTAATCTCGTTGCAGTAGCAATTCGACATCAAGGCGCGACATGCTATTGTGTTGCGAAAGAAGGGATAGACCGAATCGCTATGAATTCATACACAAAATCTAACACATCCATCCATTCAACTAAACTGGTAATTGAAATTGACAATAGACAAGTTTACCACAAAAAGTTCCCCTTCAATAAGAATGTCAGACATCGTTATTCTTTACACATATATAGCTTAAAAATTTCTGCGCTAGAAATAAGCGCTTCGTCGAGAACCCTCCTTTCGCTCCTTTGGACTTCCCCACGTAGAAAAGAAGATGATATAAATCAAATAAAAGATAAAGAGCTCCTTACGTGTATAACACCTCGTTTGTTATTTCAAAAATATTCTCCGCGACCTCTGCAAATAGACAATGCCCTAATGAGATTATACCCGTAGACGATAACGTACTTTAAATTTAAGAGAGCGAAATCCACTGTACTGTAATATTAGTCTAGATAGGACAGTCTCACATTTGGCCTCAAACTGAGAATTAAGCAAAAATGAAAATAATAGCATACTAAGGAATAACTGACAAGAATTAATAAAAAAAAAGAACAAAAAAATCAAGTGGTAACGTACAATCGAAGACAGGTGTCACCTTAGGTAGCGACGCCTTAGCCATATTGTCCCTAAGACCATGGATCGAGTCAGCGTATATGTATTGTGTCTCTTTTGCTTTTTGCGCACGAGCTTTGCGTCTTTTGCTGAAGCTTCGTAGAAACCCGTTCGCTGCACATCGTTGGAATCATCACGTCAGGAACGTTTTCCTTCGTCCTCGTATTTCAGGAAAAGAATAAAGACAAATATCCTTGAGCATCCGGATTCGAATGTTCCGCCTTCCCCCTCCCTGCTGACAACTATTATGCTGAACACTTCTCGCTCTTAAATATGCCCTTTGCTGGCTTTCCCAAGGCGACTGTATTTCAGAAGGTGACGGCTTTATCTACTCAACCTTTTATGGAATACATCTTACCATGTACCCTTCCTCCACCCCTTCCCACTTGGCGATAACGCTATCGTACCCTCCCC
>JABFPN010002926.1:0-19981 GCA_022817305.1 Leptoteleia sp. ZL-2020
TGTCCCCACCACAGCTCGTTTCCCCTTATTTTGTTTAAATTGCGTGAAATTAACCGTGAATTATGCTCCGAAGTGACAGCGCGAAAAATTATTAATATTGTATTGATAAACAAATAACCTTCCTTGTGTGTTTGTCAAATGTATTAATTACAAATATATATTTATATTATAAATTATAATGGAAGAGAAAAGTAATAAAAGAAAAAGATAAGTGAAATTAAAAGAATAAAAATTAATAAGTAAATAAAAAAAGAAAAGAAAAAAATATTACAAACACAAAAAGGAAGGCCTGAAGTTGTTTCAATTCATATAATAGGTTAGAGTGGTGGTAATGTCAGGAGTCTCATTTTCCTCTCCTACAGCCCCGAAAATGTGACTCCTCACAGGTTTGACTGTATTATGAAATGTCAGTGCCTTCAGTTATTTAAAATGTCAAAAGAAACAACGGGAAGTGATTCCAAATTTTACATAATTACCAGCGAATGAAAGTAATACATTTGTATAAAGTATTTACACTTTGTAAGTTAAAGGTCAGATTTGTGTGTCTTGCAAACAAGTAAATTGCTTTGCAGTTTATAGAGTGAACTTCAGTTGCCTTCAGGTTTACCAAAGACAACCAAAATTAATTTACTGTCACTAGTGTTGGTAAAAGTTTTCGGTTCCTTTGACGCCAAGATGAATAATTAGAATAATCATACGATTATATCTGGATACAAGAATAATCAATATGACGCATCGCTGTTTAATCCTGGTAGTCTATAAATCACTAGGACAATAATCGAAAATCCTTCGGACATTTGTAACTCATAAGCAGGAGTAGCATCCAGGCAATTACGAAATAAAGCACGGATGTCTATAATAGGTGTCATATGTGGCATACGAATAAACGGAAGGGAATATGACCGGTCGTAAAAGCGAGTAATAGACGACAGTGTGCGTCAAGTAATTTCGCACGCAACATTATAAAGGCGTATTTATATTGGTAATAACAAGCAACACCGATGTTTATTTTCGTAACAGCTGATCTATCGCACTAATATTCAAATGGACGGAATGAAAGTAATTAATCAGTATGGTATTAAATTTTTCTTTTTTTAGAAAACCATATTTAAATGTTAACTCTTAATACACTTTCACAGAACTGGAAATGGGAGTTATTAGTACCGGAATAAAAAAAAAAAAGAAATTCCTAGAATAAAAAGTTATGTTCTCCTCGGACAAAATATCCAATTAAAGTAATAGATAGAAATTTTGCGCTGGAAAACAACTAATTATAAAGTCCAAGTTAATTCTACAAGATCCGATTAATTTTTCAATTAAAACCAGCTTCTTCAAAAAGACCAACAAATAAATTATTATTTAAATAAAAGTCTAAAAGTGCCTGGAAATCTTCCTGGGTTTTAATACGAAATTTCCATATTGGATTCTAGCTAGATTTTTGGGATCAGGTAAATACCTTGAAATTAAAAGATGAATGCAAGTACTGAAGTAATAAAAACTGTGCTTTGCAAAAAGATATAAAGCTATTGACTAATGTAATTTGCAAAAATCACAAGTTTTAATACATTTAAGATGTAGCCAACTAAAATGCTTCTTCTATATTGACACGAAATTCAGGAGGAAATAATATTTGCAATTCATTAAAGACAATAAATTGAAGATTACTGACACTGTTGACATTCAAGAAATTTGAATCCTTGACCAAAATTCGCTTTCTCTCGGTAGAAGATTTGTTTATTTAAAACAGATTGCAATCATGAATTAAAATTATAGGCATAATAAGGGACATTGCGGTCACGCGCAGAGGGGAATCTTTTATTTCAATCAAACAACCAATTGAGGTGAAATATTTGCTGTGTTGTTCGCGCAGCAAGGACGGCTGAGCCTCGAAAGCCAATCTAAAAAACACGGCCACATATGGTAGTTTCGGGGGATAATGATAGGCTTCGCCCGATACACGTTCAATATCGTATTTAGTGGCACCCATCAAATCCTGTACCATTCATGTTATATTGCTGCATAATCTACTGGCGAACGTGACGCCACCGTTTTGCCATCTACTACCCATACATTAACAGCGGACTTCATATTTCAGAATAGAAATTGAAATATCACAACAAAAAACGTTAATGCCAGCACGACAGCGAGATGAAAGACGAAATTCAAGCGCAAATATTTGGTGGAATAACACCTTAAGCCGGGAGGGGCATTCTATATGAAATGTCAACGTGGAAATAAATTCAAACATTTTTACATTCAACTAAATTAATACTTTAATCAGTTAAATTTTAAACTAAATTTAATTTGTAGATCAAACTTTATTTATTTTCACAGTTCAATTTTCCGCAAAAGCGAGAGAAGGCGAATAAACTAAAGTCGAACAAACTAAATTTTACTCTACTATTTACATCAGCTTGCAGAGTTTATTGCTTTTTCTTTTTTGTTTATTTGCATTTATTGATATTTATTTCTATTTATTTTATATAGAGAGTTACTTTAATATTTGTCAAAAAATTACTGTTTATTTTGAGCATTAATTCAATACTGTATTATTTATTTATTTTACTTGCATAGTTAAAATTATTTTGAAAATAAAACTATATAAATCTAAATATAAAAACATTTTTTAAATTATAAATTACAAAGTTAAATGTTAATAATATATTTAAACGTTAGTATTATTTTATATAAAATAATTCTATTAGTGTCAAAACAATTAAATTTTAGTATTAATTTACAGATTTGCTTATATAATTTACAAATACTTCCATACTAAATAACAATATTTTCTTATAATTGGTTCCTTTTTCTATATAATAGAATTAATATTTATTATCAATAACAAAGTATTATTGTGAATTAGTTATAATGGCATTGAATAATGTTAACATTGTTATAACATTTACTTGCGCGGTCAATTGAAAGTTTTTACTTGCCCTGTCAATATGGACGATTGAACAATTTTCTGATAAGAATATGGCGAACATTAAATCGCGTATTTTATAGCAGTAAAGTGATGTCCTTAACTGCGATCTTTGATCTTCAGCATTCATGCTTGACCGTGGTATCCGGAGTATGGAGATGTTCTATGCTATCAGATGTGATCATACTTGTACACTTGACGATTGTATTCGTTGCAAGAGTACCGAGAGGAGCGCATGTGCATACCACACCAGTTCCCTATCCTTTCGGAATAGTACGTTCGACAAAAGGAAACACGACCTTTGATCCTTTGATCCCTGAACGTTAACTTTCTACGACCAAATATCCTCTTACGAAAAATTAATTGAGTCACAAATGACGAAGGAGATTGATATCTTCGATCAAAAAAGAAAAAAATGAAAAAAATAAAAAAAATAAAAAAGAAGTATTACTTTGACAAGAAACTTTTCGACGGAGAAATGTGAGATAATTCGCCGTCAAAGAACTTTTTAGGCAACTTGTAATATAAGCAAATATTGCGATCGAGAATGCACGGTGAATTCTCAGAAGCTTCTTAAACTTTTACAACATTAGGCCAAGCTGAAAGTTTTAGTCAAAATGTTATTAAATGACATCCATAAAATAGGATGTAAATAAAGACCATAAAGACGGTAAATTATCCAACGAAATCTAGTTCATTTATCTATAATTATCTGCCAGTTTTATTAAACTTACTATAAAACTTATTATATAAACATTTTCTAATTATTAATTTTTTTACTCTTAATTATTGTCACATTGGGCTTGCTTTTCTAATTGTATACAAATCAAAATCAAAATGACAGAACTAACAAAAAATTGATCAGTTTAAATATAAAACAGAAAAAAATTGCTTTTACTTTAACTATTGCCCGGTAACGTACGCTGTTGATCCCCGCTTGTAATATAATACCGAGAATTCAAATCGCCTATGATCTCGATCCGAAAACAGTATGGAATGTTTACTTTTGAAATTCACGGATCAGTAAGTTTCTTCTTGATCAGTCCGCAAGAATGAGTATTTCCTTCAGCTGCGTGACTCCGATCGGTACCTCATTCAGCCGATCGGTAGTCAACACAAGAAGGCCTTGGAAAATTATACGCCACACCGCAATCGGGTGATACCTGGGCGCAAGGTGGTTTCTTCATTATTTTCGGTGGTTTACCCACATCCAATACCCTATGCATAGCCGAAAGAATACAATCGAGGTCCAACAGATGTGCTTCCCTAGCCATTGATAGACTGGCAACCATATGCATTTTGTCTATACACGATATCCACGCGCGTTTCAGGTGTAACAGGGCGCAAATAACGTGCCGCGAGATGAGACGGGTTCGTTATTTTGATAGCATCCTTCTTAACTGTTCAACGATGCTTCAAAGTTCATGCTAACCCCTCCTCCCTCCCCCTCACCCGAATGCAAACTTTCGATTAGATAATGATGAATCCTTGTGTGCACAACAGATTGATCCAGTTAAGCATTTAAATTCAATTTACACTGATATTATCACATTATGTTATATACATTGTGTAAAACAAGAAGTACGTTGAGAAAAAAGTAACCGTAAAATTTAAAATGTTTTATATTCATTTAGAAATATCTACCATTATTTGTATTATTCAATAATCGTACGAGCAATTTTTAGAACTTTTTAATTAAGAGCTACTAAATGGTTAAAAGCCAAGATTTTTTACATGGGCAGACAAAATGTTATAAAGATTACTAACATTGTTAGTAAAGTGGACAACAAAATTTATCAGTTTGTCGACAACTATTGTTCGAAAGTTGACAATAGTTGCCAACGTGCCGATACTTTTTACTAACTTAAGATAGAAATTTTAATTCTTTCAAGTATGTATCCCCTTTGCTAATAATATCACTAATTTTTATTCATTTTCTAATAAACCCTTAAATCAGTATAAATAATAACCAATATTAATTAAACTTACAAATGTTTAAAACATGTTTCATTTCATTTTTAAATCTGAAAAAAATATAAATATATTGCTATTGGAATTAATAGACTTTTTTATTTTCCTAAAGCAATAAAAACAAAAATAATTGTACTACAGCGTGTCACAGAAGCGGCCAATGTGATCTGTAAAAGCAGATCCGTCAGTGATGTTCTTAGATATCTTTTCGAGCGTGTAATATGTCTGAAATATAGTAACATTCTGAACTTTCTATTGATCGAACATATAAGGCTGTGTTCATCTTGGGATTTACGGCCTAACAAACTTATTCACGAATGCATATCTCAAATCTCAAATCATGTTAATCTGACGAACTGTCTGCCAAATGCTAATTTAATTTGGGTGTTTTAAAAAAGAATAAATTTCGTAAATAACTTCAAAAAATAATGTTGCACTTGTTGAATTTAAATCAGATATTCTTCTCTCAAGTACTTATAATAGTTAAATTACAAATATTACAATAATTGAATTGTAAATGTTTTTATATTATTTAATTGAAGTTTTCCTTAGTTGAATACAAAAATACTATTTTTTCTCGCTAAGAAAACCATTAATAAATATTTTCAGAAAAAATTATACAATATATTATAGACAGAAGAAATTATGTCTTATTTATGCGAATTTATCTGATATATATTATAATATTTTATTTAGAATCTATGTTTGCCCCTGACGGATGGTAACCCGTCTAGCTTTGCAGACATTCCGGTTATCGTACTTAAGGGCGATTCATTACGAACACAGTATAAATAATAAGTTGTAAATAATAAAATTATTATTTTATAAATAAATAATGAAAAATTATATTAACATATGTTGCTATCACTATATATTCGTATATAATATGTAATAAAATAATTTAATCTATAATTAATATATGAATATTGTTATTATATTATATTATAAATATATGAATGTTACTATATTGTTTGGATTAATTTTCATAAAATTTACACATTATATGTTTTATAGCTAAATTTAGAAAATAATTAATTACATTTTTATTGACTTTTATGCCGTTTGTAATAACGTTATTATATTTAATTAGTCTTCAAAAATATAATTCGAATTAAGAATTATATTTTAAAATAATCCACTGCATTCTGTATATAATTAAAAAAAACTAAGAATATATTTAATAAAAAATACCCTGAAACAATATTTTATAAATAATTTAAAAACTCGGGAAGTATGAATACAATTTATAGATCTAATAAAACTATGACGACTAGATTAATGGAATAAAAGTCGCGCGCTAATGTAAACATTAAACACGCAGAAAAACTACACTGTGTTTCATTAATCTTTTCATCTTCATCAATTTCTTTTAGAATAACTAATTTTATTTCTAGAATAGCAATATGTTTATAAGTATAATAATAAATAAATAAGGAATAAAAGGGTTTCATTATACATTCTATTTTAATATGATGGAATAATTATATCAGCTATGTTAATTAAACTTAATATATTTTATGAGAAAATTAGAAGAGTATCTTAGTTTAATAGAATATTTTTCAATATTTCTTAATTTATATTTGTTAAAAATAATTATATTAATTTATTTATCACCGTAAGGCCATGTAGAGGGAAATACTTTTATCAAATACCGGTAACTTATTTTCCTTTTTATCAATAATGTCTTGTAAAAAAACGCGATCTGTATTTCCTTATGTTGATACTGTCATTATTATTTTTTTCAGTTATGGAAATCAATTTCACAAATTGAAACTTATCCTCATTTGGTACTAATTGATTGATTTTGTTATTGACTAGTCAAATGTCGGTAATAAACAGTTCTATTGGTCTACTCTGTCAGCGCTACATGATTACCTGCCGTAGATGGCGACTGTTTCTTTTTAATCAATCACATGGAGATCTGATGAAGGATTCTGATCTGATTTGCTGACAAGGAAAAAAGTATTTTTATTCATCGAGAGAGAGAGAGAGAGAGAGAGAGAAAGAGAGAGAGAGTAGGAGTGAAAAAAGTATGTTTATAGCCTGAAGGGTTACAAATGCTTTTCATTTTTACGGTAAATAACATATCGTACTCAACTCAAAAAAGTGGTTTTTGGAAGTCACAGACAGATAATAAATTATAACTTATACACTATTAAATATTATAATTATATTTTCTTTTCAAAGTAATATTTGAAATAAACTTTTTCGAACACGGGTTTTCTGTATAGTTTTTGCCAATATTATGTACCAATATACCATTTATTGGATACTCCGCACAAAAGTCATAACTCCTTGAAAATAATTTTTACTTATTTAGAATCTTCTTATGATACTAGTTTCCCAAATAAAATAATATCACTTATGATTCGATTGGTTATCTGAATTTATGTCGAATATTTAAGTACTAAAATAAAATGAATATCGATATTCAATGTTATATATTCAAATACTAGAATATTAAAGAGCACCCTTCAAGCATTTTGCCTTCGTACTTTTTTCCGAAAATAACTATCGTGAATTTCAGTATGAGAATCTATAAAATGAATTTCTCCTTTTAACATGTAAGTCTAAGAAAATGGATCAATGGAATATTTTATATTTTGTTGGGTATTTCAATATAATTATTCATCATTCGCTAAACAACTGGATCGTCACTGCATCTCTTTTTTACTACAGAACTTCAATACATCACGACAACTTACGACTAAACTGCACTACTCTACGAAGGTACCACTTCACGACGACGTTAGTATTTTATCTCATACTTCTACAGCATCAATTATATAATTTTTAAGTATAATATAATTAATTATACAGAATTTTTTTACTATTTTATGAAGCATATTTTAGAACTTAATTGAAGCTATCAAATGTAAATGTTTCTGTTTATTCAACTCTTTTATCGTTCCAGTGAAAATGAAATTAAATTATTAATAAAATCAATAGTTAATTGTTTATTTATGAGCCTATTATTAATTGACTTTATTTTAATTAAACATATGAATATTATTAAAAATTATAAAATATTAAATTCAAGTGGAGTAAATAAGAATATCATATCAGGATAAAAATGAATACACGTGGATGTCACAAAATGATTATTGATTACATTACCAATTCCTTTGTCTTATTTTCATAGTACGATGGGGAAAAACTGTTAAATTACAATAATTCTAATAAGGATTAGCTTAATAGAGTTATTATGTAAAATAATATGTATTATAATTTTATATTAATCCAATTGCAAATAACTGTAATCTAACTGTAATGTATTTATTGAAATATTTTACGTATATTACTGGCTGAGTTTTATGTTAGACTTATTTAATTTATTATAACGATACATAACGTATCAAGTTTCTAAAATAAATAATCAACATCATGTTTTCTTCAGCTTTAAAATCATTACTTTTCATTTTACAACTACATATATTTTGCATGTGACATATGTCTTATAAAAGTTCATTGTTCGTTATAATCAGATTTGGAAATTAAATTTATAACTGTATCTAATAACAACATTTTTAGACATAATAGGTGAATTTCAATTTCGAAAATGGATATCTAAGTTAAGATACCGGTGTTTGATAATGTAATAATTCATTATAATACTAATTATATATTTAATAGAAGTTACGTACATTAATAAAGTAAAATTAAACATAAAACTACCCCTACACTTTATAATTAATCATTTAAGTAATTTTTTTTAATTTTTTTAATGCAATATTAAAAGTTTTTTTAACTGAAATTCGTCCGTTTCTTTACTTTACAAGTCACTTTAAATCATAAATTTATTAATTATATCTCTTTTACATTTGTAATTAACTGTATGCACTTCAAATTAAAATCATTCTCTGTGACCTGAGAAAGGTTCAATATAAGTAACGATGAAATTAGAAAAGCTTTAAATGTAAGTCTCAGTTTTCCATTGCGAAATTAGTATATACATTTTTCATTCATATACTACTTTAGCTTAATAAAACTCTAATATTACACACAACAAATAATAGGCAGATACATCTTACAACATACAAAATTATAAATAAAATTAATTAAAATTTATTTGGAAACAAACGGAAAAGAGTGGAAATTGAACATTAAAAAGTTAATTAATTATACTTCACTTTATTGAAAATACTTTGCCTTTAATAAATTGCGTTCGCCATTACTAGAACTTTATCAATTTCATTAAAAGCATGCCCTCGACCACATTAAATTATTTTTAAGTCAGTAATAAAATTTTCGTTCGTCGCATGTTTTTTATATCATTATTACTGCGAACATTTTGCTGAGTTTCTTCTACTAGATTCTACGTACAACACGTGACCAACGTAAAATTAAATGTTCTTTTACAGAATTATGTTCGTATACTGCGAAATTTACGTACAATAATGCAACCTTGGGAAAGAATTGATATTACCGAAAAGTTTTCAATCAAAATAAAGTTAACAATACTGAAATAATTAAATGTATGCTTTTTCATCTTGAATCAAATATCGAAACGAAATGCACAAATTAAAACCAATTGAATTTTATTGCCATACGAAAATTATATGTTAAATTCAATATTTATAATATATTACTTAAAATCCGCCGATTGTCTGAATTACCTGCGTCGACCTTAATTGTTCGTAATCTATTTTCAGATTGGTAAATCGATGCATCTATAAATCTTCAATTATAACTGCAAGAGTAATTAAAATTGTACAAGTTATGTGGAAAATTGAGATACATGTTTCCCAATTTCACATGTGACTTTGATCTATTTTCGCGCATCGATTATTCGAAACAGCCAGGATTAAATGGGAAGCAAAAGTAAATTCAATCCAATAATCAAACACGAAGATTGTCGATGCAATTCGCGTTGGCTTAATTCCGTTTAGTTATCCCTTATTCTGTTCCTCGTTTTGTTATCTACAGTTTAAATAGAACTTCTAACGATTCAAAACCAATGTATTTAATCTGTCACATATACTCAACACAAAAAAACACAATAATATACATTATAGTATAACTACATGGAAAAAAAGGAATACTGTAATCGAAAAGTAGTAAACTGAATTCGTATCTGAGCCAAACTTATTATTTTTTGAGAGATGATTATATTTTGAGAAACTGCTTTGTGAACATTTCAATTCTGAATATTAAACTGTCAAATTTTAACCTACAAACGTACAATTTTTTCAAAAGAAAATGTTATTATTTCTAATAAACTGATTTCATAATTTTAATGTTTAAATTTCGCAAATGTTATTGAAATGACAAATAAATTTGATAATCTGCAAGTATGATGCCAAACTAATAAACTTTTTATTAAAAATTGATATTTTTAAGATTAAAATCAAAAAATATTTAAAAAGATGATACGCATTACGCTTTAAAAATGAATGATGTTACACGAAGTATAATAAATAAGAATTATGAAATATGTATGTCTACTTTTTTCTCCGTTTTTGCAAAATTGATTTTCATTTTCATTAACTCTTTTGATAATATATTACATCGTTCAATCATGAATCGAATTCATTAAATTTTTAGTTACATTGGTTCTGTTACCAACTTTTAGACCGGGTTAAATGTCAGGATTCGTGTGACCTTTCATATTTAATTGAATCTTCTCTAAGAACGTCATCGAGTAGGTCTACCATCTTATTGTTCGATTAGGAAAAATCTTTCAAATGGATTGTGACTGAGTGGTTCAATTCTAATTTTGCGAGAAGCGTGTTCGATTAATGAAACACTTTTCCTGTCCTCGCTTATTAGGGAATAATAAGACAATGGCACAAACGTCTTTACTGAAGGCCAGGGACGACACTTGAGCGTCATTCATTGCAATTTTCAAGAGTGTGCTGCACTTGTGAAGAACCAAGTGTCTTGTCAAATGATTTAGCTTACGGAAAGACTTTAATTAAATGTAATATGTAATTTAAGATTTAATTATGTTGCCTGAATTAAAAAATGAGAAACTCGTTTCAATTCAGCTATTTATCATAAAGAATTATGTTCCAACAAAATTAAATATTTATATTAACATTAATTTAATACCCGCATTCATGTACATACAGGGAAAACATGTATCTCTATTGTTAACTAAATGAATTTATGTACAAATTTTTAATTAATTTAACAAGAATATAATTAAAATTTGAAATTAATTAATTATTACTAGAACTTTTTGTTAAGATTAAAAAAATTTGTATAGCCGATTTAGCCATATGCCATATAAAACCTATAATGTAACTTCATATAATTTTTTCCTTCTGCGTTTGAAATATATCGATTATCTGAACCGAGCATTGTAACAGTATACATTTTTCTCGACTATATTTATAATTATTATTTTTATATGTAAATAATATTATTTAAAAATATTTAATTACAGAAAGAATTCTTTTAATTATTCCATTCAAACAATTAATTACGAATATTAAATTAAAAGAAACGAAAATAACTTTTAAATATACAAGAGAAATTTTATCATTGGTCAGATCAGAAGTAACGTTGAAAAAATAATATATTTTGTTTAATAATTTAAATCATACAAATTAATGTTTGAAATATTAATCAAATATAAACAATTTCACATTCACATGGCCGATTAATTTATTAAAAATCAACGATTTCATTCATTTATATTTAAAATAGTAAAATTCCAATAGAATTTAATAAAGTATCAGCATGAAGAATTAAAATACTATTTCACTAATTAACATGATAATATTAATAAATAAACAAATATTATTGGACTAACTAAACTAAATTTCCATTCAATAAAAGCTATTCAGACAATAGTAATAATTTAAATAAATATATTTCTTAATAAAAGAGAAAAGGTAAATAATTTTTTTAGTATATTTTTTAGTGTAATAGTTTAGGTTACGTATAATATAAATATGCATAAATATATATATATAGATTTTCACTGATCACATATTAAAAGAACAGTGTAAGTGTACTGTAAAATTTTATATTGAAGAAACCTAGTTACGGTGCGCGCTGCTATCAATACTTTGATTAAAAGTACTCTTACTGATTATTTTAATAACAATGCACTTTTTCCACTTCCTTTGCATGAAAATTCTAAGTAAATTATGGCAATAAAATGCATATCTAAAAGTATGATAAACGTTGCCCCAACTTTTAATACTAAACATTATTCAAGCATTATATATAGGATATTATTAAAAAAATTAACAGCGATTATTAACGGATGAAAAGAGATTTAAAACTAATATACGTTCGAAACGAAAAAAGTTATATTGTATTAAATATGTTCTGTAAAAATAGATACAAGTAATTTTTCATTAACCATCAGTAAATATATATTAATGATTTTGAAATTTTAATACAAGAAAAATACAATGTATACTAATTCAAAACTAGAACAATGATGTTTATAAAGTGACCATCTATCTCTCCAGGTATCACCTGGAATCTCTGCATTATTCATCTCCTTTCTATGTCAAAGAATAAATAAAATATAGTAAGATACTCGAATTTTTAAACTAAAATTAATTTTTTAATGCTAATATCCTAAATAACGCTCGAAATTTATTAATTATAAACTTTCTATTAATTTAATAGTTAAATTAAGTTTTTAGAATTAATTTTAAAATAAAAATTACGCAAATCATAAATGTCTTTTTATATTCTATTTTCCAGCAATGCAAAATAAAATTGCGTTGCCCATAAAACGCAGAACATAAAATGTGAATATTTTACTTTGCTTGAAATAACAAAAAAATAATAATAATAAAAAGAATGCATTCTTTGCGTCTGCAACGTTATATTCAACTTGAAATACTTAAAGTTGGATATCTTCGTCGTTGTAATTTAACCCTAACGAATAAACAATTTTTAACCGAATCAACATATCGATAAAAATTAATAGACAATTTAGGTACACGTTTGCCAGTTCTTACAATTGTTTTATTCCATGATTTACAACTTTCTTGTTCAAAGAAACAAAAGATCACCCGTGTGTCTTTTATAAATTAAATGCAATGTCAAATTTAAAATTTAATTTTACTTTAAAGGTAATTATATAATTTATTTTTATTTATTTATTTTATTTTATATTTGTTTATTACATTAACTCCCAGAATAAATCCACGCTATAAAAAACTAAGTTTGAAAAATGTACATGACGATAAATCTGAGTTTCAAAAGACAAATAATATAAACATATAAAGATAAAGAAAGTAAAATAAATCATCTGACCTCCTGATGAGTCATTATTTATTTCATGGACTTTACTGTTTCGGACCATTTCAATGTTTTAAGAGATTGAATACCATTAACGACCTTTTCTAAACGAAAATTTCCAGTGCATAAAACGTAAACTTATCACGCGTGTATTTTACGTGTTCATATATGGGACATTCAAGTGAATGATTCAGTGAAATAAAAAAAAAAATAATATTAATATAAATAGTGAATATGTATACTGAGAAAAATTTACAGACTAAACACAACTAAAATTGTATAGTTGAAAAATGGTATATTTTGTTTATAAACAATGTAGCAAAATTGTAAGAACAATCTCAATACTGTCAACGGTATAACTTCCAAAATAATAAAAAAATATTAACAAAATTACAATAAAAAGCGATACACATCACTTAAGGTATTTATTAAAATTTGTGAATCGTAGTTCTATCTTATACACGCAGGAAAATAGTGTAAAACATGTTTGCGTGAAACTTTAATAAATTAATAGTCTAGAGAATACAAGAATTACAATATTTATCAGTTTGTAGTATAATAAAAATCGTAAGACATTTACTAATAATTTAATACTTGCCAAGTAATAATAATTCAGTGTTATAAAATATAATAATCTTTGCTCTAACGTGTTTCAGCGTGTAGTATTATTATTTCTATTTATTATTAATTGATTTTCATGATTACATTTTATAATACTCTCAACTAGAACTACTTAATGACCGAACTGAATTACATAATGAAATCAATTTTATGTTTATAGTTGCAATAACCGAAAAATTTTCTCAGTGTATTTCATATTACATAGTGTATATACTCGAAATAAGCGCAACATTTACGGTAAACATATATGTCCCATATATCGATTTTTACATGAGAACATTGTATGAAAGATTGCTTAATAGACTCTGAAAATTGAAATATTGTTTTATTTAAATATTAATAAATGTTGCAATGAAACATTGATTCCATGTACGTTCTAAACTGTATTCAACTTTAAAAAATATTTACTTTTATTTATTGTTGACTTCACATTCCGATTCAGTGCAAAATTTATATTATTTATAAATTATAATGCTGAAATATATGCGAAGCAAGGCACCCACCTAAAACTGCGAGAATAAAAAGTCTAACCAAAAGCTTAAGAAACCTTCCTTCATAATTCAACAGTTTAATTTAACTTTCCTTTTAACAATCATTAGAAAAATAATCAATCCACCTGTAAATAAGAACGGAAATAAAATTTCCGATCTAAGCTCTGTATAGAAACCCCAAGCCCTCGCATCAACAATAACAACTACCCTGACACACATAGTTGACCGGCTCCAGCCGTAAACACGACAGTTACTCTCTCGGTATTTGAAACGCGAATAAAAAACAAGGCAAAAAAGACAAAGAAAGAAAGAAAAAAGGGGAAATATTATGGACAATTGTCCATTGCCTCTGAAGAGGCGGAAAATCGCGGCATAAAACGTAGCGTCATCCGCGTGGCAGGCAGGTCGGTTGACTCGCGAGCGAAAAGAGCAATTGTGCATCAGCATCAGCATCAGCATCAGGGCGAAGAGCGCGAAGGCAGCAGCAGCAGCAGCAGCAGCGTCGCTGGCGTTGGCGGCGGCTAGTCACGAGGGAGGGTGACTCGGGCGTATACGTTTGTCTCGGCAAAGCTCTTTTCCTCCCTCATTGGCGGCTTCCTTGTCCCACCAGCGGCCCGGCCGACAGTCCGTCGCCGGCCACTTTCGGATCGACGTTCTTGTCTCGCATTTATCGAACCAGTGCGCGCGCACGGAATATCGGGTAGGGTGCACACACTCCAACGACCCGAGACAGGCGCATACTTGGCCAGCGAAGTCGCGGACGGAAGTTCGCAGCAGCGCGCGACAACACTCTTGCCGTAACAGGGAAGGACGTCAAAACAATCCTCCTCGTGTTAAAGTGCGACAAGTGACAGTACCGAGGGGGCCTTCGTTGCCGATACCAACGGGAACCAGCCGCACCGGGTGGGCAGGTCAGTGTCGCGGAAACTAACGTAACTGTGTGCGCGGTGCTGTGGCCCGAACGGGGGACTCTCATTGCGCGAAATTTCGTGACCGCTCGATGGGCAGGTGAATAACTTTACTCGTCGCCCGTTAAGAGCCCGGACGGAGAGGCGAGGGGGCCCAGACGGATTCGCGGGACCGTTCAGTGTCGCGGTTGGGAGTTTTGGCGATTTTACAACCCTCGACCGAAGGGAGGTCGAGCATCGATCGTTCGCCATTTTGGACGGGGAGGTAGAGCGGCACAACGTGGGAGCCGCGCGAGATACGAGGAGCGCGTATATCGGGGCCCGTCCAAATCGAGCGAGCCCCCTGACGGCCGCTCGTTGGGACACGAAAGGTTCGTAGAGGTTGGTCGGGGTTTGCGGAGGCAGCCAGTCCCGCTCCCGAGCGTGCTTTCCGCTATTGATCGGATTCGTCGGCCATATTCCGAGCGTGAGGCGAGAGTGCGCGGATTCGCGGGTGGCCAAGAGTCGTTGACTGATTCCGTCGGGCCCGGGTTTCGCCGGCCCGAGCGCCCAAAAGCGCGCGCGCGCGCGCGTGGGGAACGCACGGGTCCCCCGGGGGGTAGAGGGTTCCTATAGCATCGGACCTCGGAAAGCGGCAGGCTGGGAGGTCGGCTGAGCGAGGTTGTGGGTCCCGTCGTGGAGGAGGCCATTGAGCCGGGGGATGCGACCCCGCTGACGGGACCCCCGCGCGTGGTCTCGACGCCAAGAGCACCGCCGCCGCCGCCACCGCCCCCGCCGCCCCGGAACGCGGACGCCGGCAGTCCTCCGGCTGTCGTGAGGGCCCAGTCCGTCGTTACGAGCGAGCCCCGGCCCCAGAAGTTGCCCCACCAGAGCCAGTCCACGCAGACCCAGCCGCAGGGCAAGGAGAACCCCAAAGCAAACATGGGCACCGTCATGTCCTTCAGCCCCCGCGACAGGCGGGGCTCGGTCTACCCGCCGACGGGCATCCAAAACCCCGCCGACTTCACCCTCAACAATTTAAATTACGAGCAACTGAACAACGTGAAGAACCGGGAGAACAAAAACGCGGGCATCGCCACGGTCGCCAACGTTCAGCCCGCCAATAACCACCCGCCAACGAACAACAACTCGCTGCAGAACAATAACATCAACCTCAACAACAACGACAACGCGAGGATCATCTCCGAGAAGAATGCCCTCGAGAAGAATCTGAAGAAGCACTCGCTGTTTATCAACGCGCTATCGTGGAAGCGGTTTAGCACCGTCAATAATAATAAGAAGAAACTCGACAACAAAAACAAAAACATCACCTACAGACAGCCGCTCGACAACATCCCCATTCTTGACAAAAACAAAAATATCCAGACGCCCCAGGTGAGTCCATCGGTGCTCAGGCGGGGGAGGGGAGGGGGGGAGGGGAGGGGGGGAGGTATTGCATGTGGATCGAAACCGCTTGTTTTGATCGCTTCCCTACACTTCCGCTTGGTTATAAACAACCCGAGACAGTTGCGCACTTTATTCCAGCAAATCGAAGCTTACTTGTTTATTACTCGTTTTATTCGCCTAATTATTGTGATTATGTAAATGTTAAAAATAAATCTTTAAATTTGCTCGTTTTCATTAATGTCAATAAAATTTATTTATTTCTCGCTTATTTTTAGAATCCAAATAATACGTGCTTAGCGGTGTTTTGATAATAGTGTTAATCATTTGGTATATAAATATAAAATTCCTTTTCCGTTTTCCTATGATGAGAATTTTATTTTAATTGTTGTTAAGCAGCAAAATCAGAAAATTAACAAGAACTGGCATTAATTTTTATATATAGTATACAACATTTGCATAAAAGTATTGATTTTTTTTTTCTTTTTTTATAGTGAAACGAACTAAACTTTATAGTAAATATAGCACGCAATATCTTAAGCAATTGTACAATTTATATAAATGCATGAAAAAATGATGTATGTAAGAGTTATCGTCAATATGGTACATCATTATTTCGTAGTACTTTTTGCCAAATACCAAATTTCTCTTTTGATTTATACTACATTTGTAGAAAAGAATTTTCGTTTCAAAGCAAAGAGATTTGAATTGAAAGAATGAAAAAGTCGTTTCAAGTATCTTCCTAATAGGTTTCGCATTATGTCAAAATGATCCTTTTGTCTGGATGCAAATATTTTGAAACAACATCAGCTGTTGTTTACTTTGCAACACTCTGTATTTCTTGCGACGCATATTTTGTATTTACTGCATTTGACGTAAAACGATTATTAACTACTGTAAAAGCGCAGTATTGCATCTATACAAATATCATTGTATTTATTAAAATTTAGAAAAATTCAATTAATTTGCTTGTTTAAAATCAATGAAATATATCATAAACTGTATAAGAAATATTTAAATAATTGAAATAACTTTTTGCAGGTTAGGTTACATCTATATCACCAAATATGAACTACTTTCTAAACATAAATCAATGTTTTTAAAAGTATAGTAAATTGTAAAATCACTAAATTTGCTGTCAATAGATTTTGTTATTAATCTTGAATATATTAATTAATTAAATATATTTTATTACTTTAATTGAAAAATACATTTAGTCCTATAACTTCGTTTTATAAAGCTATAATATATAGATGATTAAAAATTTGTGCAAGTAATCAAACGAATATATCTAGATTATTATTTGAGTAAAATAGTGTTGCTACAACTACAAAAACTTATTTACTTAAAATTGTATAGCTACTGTTGCTATGCTGCGCTTTTACTCTCAAACACTGCATGAAGGGGAAGAAAAGTTAACTTTAAATAAACTTTCAAGTCAAAATTTTAATAATAATGATTCTTTTAATAGTAAAGAGATTTGGCATATACTGTTAATATTAAATTTTGCATGTTTATAAATGAAATCATGATTTAAATTAAACTGTATTCTTGTATAAAATTGTACTAAAGATATTTAATATCTCCTAAGATTAAGATGTTGTAGTTACTTAACTAATAAAGTTTATTTATTACTATTACGGTAGAGATTATTACTTCATTTTTACTATACAAGTTATTGTCCATATTATTTTATTTGCGCGAAAAAATGTTTGTTCCTTCGACCCTTTGATAGGGATTGGCAGTTGGCCAAGAAGATTATCAATGAACAATGAAATTCATTTTCAACTTGTTGAATTACTTATCGTTATGATATTTACTTATGTTGAACTTCAATTGTATTTGAAAAAGTCTAAAAGAGGTTACTAAATTTAGTTTAATCTTACATAAAATCTATCTCAACCAAATAAATGTCTAGCTACCCTAAAATTAAACAGATTTTCTTTTATTCAGGACGTAAATTCCACATATCAAAAATAAATACTTTTAATAGTCACCAATAAATTATGCACCAAAAGAGACAATCCGCAGAGTCAGGATAAACAGCAATAGTATCAACATTATTTTCTATTTAAAACAACGTATAAATGAATATTGACATTTATTTATATAACAATTATATAATAAATTCATAAAAAAAAAACTAAATTTGAGATTGAACAGCGTTCTCATAAAAATATTTATTTCTGATACATGGGATCAATAGCCTGGACATAAAAAATTTATTTTTATTTCGGAGCAAGTAGACATCTATTTGTTTTAGACAGACTTTATTTATTATTTGAGATCAGGTTAGATTTGAACGTTTAACTCAAAATTAAATTTTTAATGAATGAAATCGAATTATGAATGAACTTATTACAAATGCCAACAATTTGATTGAAGTAAATATTGATTTTTGACCAATGAGATAATTAAAGAGAAAAAGCATGAATGGTTCGATAATTAAATTTATTATGTAAAATGCTAAGAGCCATTGTCCTCCGAGTGTTTAAAATCTATAAATATTTATTTAAATTTATGCCCGAGACATTAACGTGTTAATCAAAACATGTATAAATTAAAAAGGAAAAGGCTTACAATAAAGGTTCAACATAACTAAAGAACATAATAAATGATTTTATGTTTTAAATTGTCGTACGCAACTGAAACGATTGCTTATTCACTTACTCGTAGTTTTAATTACACTTCAAAAAGTATAGTGTTTAAGTTAAACGTTAAATTAAGTTAAAGTAAAATTCTTCATTAAACGATTACTCCACATGTTGTATTTTTGCACAAAAAATGTACCTTGGTATTTGCATTTTTACTAGGCGGGGGGATAACAACCATCACAATTTAAACGTTCAATTTCTCGCGAATAAACGTTTTTCATGTAAATGTTCTCATTTACACAGTCATCACCGATGAATTTTTCACCATTGGGGTTTTATAAGATTAAATTTTTTTAGTATTAAAAAGCATTTAGTGACTTACCGATATGTTTTCTTCTAGAAGAAGGCACCGTCTTCCAACAATAATCACACGTCGCACAATCCCACATGCGAGAAGGTAGTGCAAAAAAGTTTGCCTACAGGACCCCGGAAAACGGTGATCCAGGCGTCCACGTCGGAATTGCTCAAGTGCCTCGGTGTTTATTTACACTCTAAATGCACGAGATTGCGAGATTTTCAGGCGGGCGATGCAGTCTTGTGGCTCCGAACCGTTGACAGAAATTTACTTCTCCAAGGTTGGCAGGTAATACCAAGAACAAGTTATTCTAAAAACAAAAATTACATACACTGAGAAAAATGTGATCAAAAATATTACTTTTTTTAACTGCACTGCAGATGTACATCCGTCTTTCAGTACACTGAGAGAAATATATGAGTATATTTTACTAAGTGTTTTCGTAAAGTTGTGATATATTATCTTTCTTTTAAATAAATACTAATATTATTTCATATATTACGAATTTTTTATTATTGATTACC
>JABFPN010002927.1:0-19977 GCA_022817305.1 Leptoteleia sp. ZL-2020
TTTATATAGAAATGCTTTGTTAGCCACTATGGCTCGACTGTGGCTCCTGGCCACATCCCACAGTCGATCCATTGCGGCAACATGTGTGGCTTATTGTGGCCAAGACTGTGGGCTCCCGCATGCCACAATCTTAGCCACAGTGCTGCCATAGACTCTGCCACAATGTTTTTTCCACGCGGGAACCATAATCCGGTAACCATAAACAAGTAACTATTGACCCTAAAACTTTCTTAAGAAGATGTTACTTTTCCCAACCTAAAACAGATTATGAAAAGATAAATCGAGATAAACAGGCTCGTAGATATTCCACACAAAACACATCTCAACGTGTTTTACGTTAAAATTTGACAATAAGAATAACGATGTTTCTAACAGAAATAGAATTTAACATTTTCATGCCAAATTTTAACCCCGTAAATGTTAACATAGTTTTATTTCATCATCGCATTGTTCGGTCAACGCAAAACGCGAAGTATCAATAATAATTTTCCCCGTAGTGCAAAATCAACTGTTAATTGTTTTTCGACATTCACAAACATACTTAGAAAAACGTCTCGGGGCGGGAAAAAGTGGCGAAGCGATATTGTCAATGAAATGCCGCGGATGACCATCTTATTTCACTTTCCAACTCACGGCCGATTTAGGTCGACGTGAGTTTATTCAATGAAGCGACGTTTGATCTATAAATATCGCAGCCGAGTGGCAGTCACTTAAACCTTCATTCAACTCGGCGCGAGTGAAAAAGTTGATTATCGGAGGTTCGCCGATAGAATAGCTGGTGGCTGTCGATTCGCGATTTCGCATCCATTGTCTAGGTCTCGGCGGCGTTGGCAAGGGATCCTCGTCCCCGCCTTTGATCTCTTTCAACGATCGGATATTCTCGTTGCCACCTCGTAATCCCCGCGTTCCTTTCCTTTTTTTCGTTTCCATTAAACAGCCGCGATCGGGGATCCGCTCGCTCGTTTTATGCCCTAAGTAATTGTCCGAGTGTTGCGGTCAGCCTTGCTTTTGAATCGACGACGCTTTGCCGCGCTCCGCTCGCCATGCTACCGTGAAATTCATTATCATCGCGTCTGATCTCGGAGAAAATCTTCGTCGCGGACTTTTTTGCCCGGCAAATAACTACACTTTAATGTGGGATGCAACTGGCGGGAGTTATGAAATGATACTGCGACAAATAAAGTCACTTCATTAACCCGACCATTTCCCCCGCTCGGTGCTGTAACATTTTTTTCGCATTCCAACGCGTTTTACAAATTGCCTTTCGTTAAGCAGTCGGCTAAATATTCAATAAAATATTGCGTGACAGAAAACGAATAATATAACACATGGTATTGCGCTTGATTGCAATCTAAGAATAAATTACATTTACGCTGTCAATTGTACCGTGGAAGTATGGGTTAAAAAATGGAAAAAATTTATTTAGTAGATCCAACTAATGGTATGTTATGCACAAGGACGAAACGGCGGTGATTGCAGACGAGTCTGAAGTTGCCTGCGCGAGACAAAGGCGACCAAATTCACGCGAGTACCTAATCGTCGTTCCGCCCTTGGTGCATATACTATTTTTTGTAAAAAGTGTAAGGAGAGTGCCCTGTTTCCATTGTCTTAAGAAAAAGGAAACTAGCTGATTTTAGACGCGAACGGAAATTAGTCGTTTTCCACCCTAGAGCGGAATGTAGCAGTTTCCCGTCTAAGAACAGAGTTTCCTTTCTCTAAACAGGACGGAAACAGGGCAGTTTTCGTGCACGTGTTGGAAAAAAACATTTAAATTATTGTTAAATAAGTTGGGCCAAATAAATTTATAGTTCAATGAATCAATAACTATATTTGCGGTATATAACTAATTCCATTGCAAGTTACTTTTTTATTTGTTCATTTTTTGACAGTTTATGTAATTTAGTTCGAATAACTTATATCTCTTACTTGTGTTGAAACAAATTATTTACTTGATGCAGTTCACAAAACATAAACACCGTGATAAAAATTTATTCAATGTAATTCATATAGATAAAGCAGTCAGAGTGATTTTTTTCGTTACAAACATTTAAGACTTCTGCTTATTTTACGAGTAAGTCTGCGCGTATCATGGTGCAAATTGATTGAATTAATCAACGTTTGTTTAATGGCCTGATATCTGAAGAGAAAGAATATATATTTCTTCTCGTGAACAGACTGTATTGTTATAAGTTAACATTCAAACCTCCAATATTGATAATAACTTTTACCATAATATTGAAGGGATAGTATCAAAATAAGAAATATTTATTTATTTATTTTTGTCACAGGTTTTGATTACAGATATAATTTTAACAGTTTTATTTACTTGTTTTTTATTGAATCAATATTTTAATATCCCAAGCATCAATAATTGCAAAAATGCCCTAAATAAATATTCTGCTATGACGTAATTTTATTTAATGTCCTCCATATGAACGTTAACGGTATTATCGTGTGATACAACCTACAAATGGAATCCCTATTCACTTAATTATAAAATTATTTTATTAAATGAATATTATATTGGAAATACCGTTAAATTGGTGGGAAAATTAAATTTTACATCAGTTTCATAGTAATGATTACGTTATTAAGCAATAGCTACGTAGTATGAGGTGCTTTATCCGTTCGATCCGTGCTAGCTTGCGCAGCAACCATTAGTAACCGAATTAATTAGCCAAATCGGTAGCCGCGATGCAGTTACAATTAATCTGCACCCGATTCACGTGCTACGTCTACGTTTACGACAATGTAATCGTATTTAAGCTTAACCCATTGTCGTAAATGAGGCATACATAAGTCCCTTAACGATGTTAAGTACGATAGAGAAACGATTAGTATTGAATTTCCATTTTGGACCTCATATTCGCAATTTAATCAAAAATATTTCGCCCCATTTTTTACCGATACCCAAATACCGAGTGCAGCAAATTTTGCATCGTCGCAAAAATAAAACTTAAATTTGATACGATACAATTTATAAAGAAACAATCGAATTAATGTTTCCGTGTTAAAATTAATGATATTGTGATACAAAAACTTGAATTGGCATATGACTTATTTAGATTTTAGTGTTTTCTTCTTTTTTTTTTTTATTTTAATATCGCGTCAGAAGGGTGCTGAGCTTTGAACAAGTGGTCCAACTGTACCTACGGGACTGTTTGCGCGCGAATTTTTCGTCACAAGAACGCTTAGGTGTTAAATGGTTATTTATCTTGTGAGGTACGTAGCTTCGGCTTGCCACATCGTTATTTCATCGTTATTTCGTCATTACTTCCGGCATACGCGCTTAAGGAAGAATTATTGTGTGCATCCCTTCCTTCTTCATATGGCTGAGAGCCATTATACACGAGACCATACTTCTCTGCTTTACTGTAAATGATGAGTGCGATACACATTCATCGTCATTGCTAAATATACTTCCGAAACTAATTTGTTATTGAAGGTACACGTAACCTGTTAATTATAAAGACAAATGTAATCACTTAACTTACCTTAAAATCAGCTTTTAAAAACTCAGTAAATCACCACGAAATGGTATATATAATTAAAACTGGGAGTGGAGTCATGTGTAATTCAAGATCAGTTAGTTTTAATTGTTTTGATTATTGTAGTTTATTAATATTCATACATTTATGTTTACACATTTATGTCAATACTACACTGAGAAAAATAAAATAATAAAAGCTACTATACTTTCTGGCATTCTGAGACTCTATGCTCCAATTTTAAAAACATTACTAGACAGTCTGGTAAACGGTGTCATTTTTTCAAGTACCAATTATCAGAACTGTGGTACCACTCGTCACATTGCTGAGCATTATTTTATACAGGAACACATAGAGTTCAAGATTACTATACTATTTTTCTCAGTGTACAGTGTACGTAACGCAGAGTAATAGATTTGAATAAAATGTAATGCTTTATTTTGAACAATGAAGGTAAAATTTCTTTAAATTTCTCAATAGCGAATATCCGAATGGAGGATATATAAAAATCTTATAAAATCTTACAAACTAATAAGATAAAATATATTACACTGAGAAAACAAAATTATATACAAAACTGCTAAATCTACGGATGAATAATGCGGTGTAGTAAAATATTTCGTATTAGTTTTCTACATTTCTTTGTTATTACGTTGATTATTATTATAACGTTGTAGTCAATTTTTCCGAATACAATATTATTTATATATTCGTATAATAATTTTGCAAAAACTATAGCCGAAATCAGAAGATATAGTAATTTTGAATGTAATCTTTATTTTCAGAGTATAAAATCATCTAGAAAGTATGATAAATATGACACGTAGAAGTACGTAATCCTTAATTTGCAAAACAGTGAAGTAATTTTTCATATTTTCTAGACACAAATTATACGAAAGTGTACACAATATTATACAATGTATCACATAATATAATATATATATATACATATTTTATCACTGTTTGGAAAAATAAATCTGGGAATATTATAGAAATAGTTTGGGAAAAATCTATTTTATTGCGGATTAAGATTGGTGATAATCCGATATAGATGGGACAAGTGTCTAGACAATATAACTGATAATTGTCTGGCCTATGTGCAAGGGCCAGTATACTCCATAAGTCTGATTCTGACTAAATAAGCAGACTAAAAACTAAAATAAACAAATCACAAAGAAAAAACAAATATTTGACTAAAATAAATTACAACAAAGAATTAAGTATACATCAAGATATATACTCGAACGTGAAAGTCTAGTATTTAAAAACCCATAAAACTACTAAATTCGTACAATAATCATTCTATAAATTTATAGAAGAAGAACGAGTAAAAAAGTTCGAAAATAGATTCAATTTTCGATGCAAATTTACTTCCCTTTTAAGACTTATTTTAACCAATGTTTGCCAATTTATATCGTTCATCTTAATTTGCAGACATTTCCCACTCCATTCTCATACTAATCCAAGATTTTAATTTCCACGCGAGATACTATAATAAGAATAAAATATATACTTCAATCGAAAATAAAATCACATACAAAAGGTTATATAAAAATATTTAACGTTATATATTTATATAAAATTTATAACACGTAAGATTAATATCTAAAAGAAATATATCTGTGAACTAACTTCTATAATTACGCAATATTTTATTTGAAATTTCCATGAAATTGGACAATAATAAGTAAACGAAACAAGAAAGTAAGGATCCCCTTCTTTTGACTTTAATTGTCTCGTAACAAAGTTACAAACTTTGTGTCATTGTCAAATAGTTCACAGGATTGAAATATGCTATAATATTTTATTGTTGAATTTAACGATATATTAATATACGTTTAAATAAAAACGAAACTTTGTTTTAAACGGACACGAAACATTGATTTAAACTTTTTGATAATTAACAAAAATGCGTCTTTGACGCATACACTTCTTACACAATTACTATAATTGCATTATTTAAAATGATATCATTGATTAATAAGTCAATCTCCAAGATTTCTTATTGGTGTCAGCTTTTGTATCGAGATAAAAACATTAAAAAATTACAAGAAGTATTAATGAAATGGGGATACATAATTTATGAAATGTGTAGCAACTTATTGTTCATATTCACCAAAATGTTGATATATTTTTCATATTTGCTCTTCTAAAGCTTGCAAGATATTAACGAAAATAAAGAACAGATAAATACAATTTTTAAATAGTAACTTATATCTCCACTTTATCAGTAATCCTTGCAATTGGAACCAATTTTTTTTTCTCTTGGTTTGTCATTATTAAAGTTCATAATTAAAATTTTCCATAAAATAGAAAAGAAACAATTTGTAAAAAATCGGTGAAATAAAAATTTCACTTCTGTTCTGGAATACAGATTCCAATTATTTTCCGCAAAAGAACAATTCACAATGTTTTAAAAACGTCAAAACGAAAAAAAAAATGAGCATGCAAATATTATTTCCTCTTAAACTATATAATTCCTTGAAAAGGTTCGCCAATATATAATCATTGATACTTATCATTTGTCGTTTTGAGATAGATTGTGTTCGCTGTGAAACGCAGTCAATTTACTAGCCATCTGAGGATCCAACGACAACCTAGTCTTTTGAATTGAAGGAGATTTTTTCTTATTGAAGAACATCGACGTGTTTTTCGTCTCCTTGGCTTGTTTCGGCGATCTCTTAAATATTTTCATAAAGTTGGCAAACTTTGAAGTTGAAAAGAAGCTCGCTTGAGAGTCATCTTTGTTGACCTTAACGGGGGGTGGTTGAGATTTTCTTCTCTCGCTGATAGGCACGCTATGTACCATCGTTACCACTTTCGCGAGCCACTTCTTATTCTGCATTTTTTCTTTGTGTTTCTCAACAAGAGTATTTAATTCGTGCGATCTTGAAAGCGGAGTCGACGAGGCTAATAAATTACAGATATGCAAGTCAATATCAGATTTCACTGTACTAATAGTCCAACAAGAAGATTCAGAATAATCTAGTGTTGAACTTTTATTAAAATGTTCACTCAATAAACCCTGTGACGAACCTGTGTCAATGCCATCGAAAGGGTCATTTGTTGCCTCAGCCTGTACACAATCGCTCGCGTCAACGTTCTTTTCCTCCGAGGAATCTTTCGTTGAAATAATGAACGTAGAATTTTTGGAGTCGTAAGGCAGTGGTGAAGGTATTGGTGGCAGAACAATGTTTATATTATCGATTTTGCGCGTCGGCTCTATTTGAGGATAACTTGCTGACCTTTGAAGAGTTTTCACGAATTCAGGAAGGTCAGTGTTGGATAATTTCCTCTTTGGCATAGGCTCAATAATTACAGTCAATTCGCATAAATGCTTTTTAGAGCATCGAGAATTCCTCCCATTCTCGTAGCTTTTCAAAGAATCCTTGTCTTTTGTGGTATATTCATCGAATGACGATGGCAAAGCTATAATGTCAATAGATATTTATTATTTATTTCGTATAACAATGTCGCGGTAGTCAAATAATATGCGATTGGCATAAACTGATTTTTTTATCATGTACAGACATCTTATGTACAGACATAAAATTAGCTAATATACTTTGCATCCTGCGAAGAAGGGATTAACACATTGGGAGAAGGGATTTAATATTTCATACACTGAGAAAAATGAAATAGTATATTTATCAATAAATTCTGGAGTATTGAACCTATATGTACTCTGTAGGTGTAACTGTAATAATTTATGGAAAAACTAAGTATATGTAATGCATACAGTTCTATAAACATAGAATACTATACAATGTGTATAGAAAAAATTCCCAAAAATTATAAGTGATACACGTACAAAGAACGTATAGGTTCAGTATTCCAGGATTTATTGCTAAATATGCTATTTATTTATCTCGGTGTACCTTATTTATTTTCATGTATTCATTATGATGCATACACTTTCGAGAATATAAATTGAACTTATAATAAAATGTTCAATTCTATTAAAGCTTAATTACACGGAGAGAAAAAAATATTAATTTTTAATAAAATGTTTATTAGTTTCGCATTATACTTGCAGCATATCATTATATGGCAAACCAATTGATTAAATTTATTAAATTAGTTTATTAAAAATAGTAATTCCATTCGTATTATAATAGTTTCGTACAATTTAACAATCTGTTTATTAAATTTTAGTAAACTGTTTAATAATTGGTTTATGAATGGCATAGACAATTGATTAGCGACGTTGATGAATAGCGACATCGAACGGTCAAAACATGAAATAAAGTGTTTGTCAAAAATTAGAATTCAGTTTATTAAAATTTGTAATCTCTGGTCTCTTAATTTTTAATATTTTTCTCTCTCCGTGTATGTACATAAATTTAACATAAACTTTTTAATTCAAAGGTTCTTCGGTAATATGAATATAAAAGCGTACAAAAGCCTCATATCGCTTTTAAATACTAATTAGAAAAAAAACTTCTGTTATGTACTAAACTTAGGAAACTATTTATCCAATTGTGATTGTTATCATTCTAAAATACTACACTTCATTGTTTCTCTTTAAAATTTTATTATATTATTATAATAATTTTGCTGGTACTAATATATTTAATATTTATCTAGTGTTAGATATTGAAATCTGGAATATAATTTGTTTTTAATGTGTAAAAGATTTGACAAAAAATTCTATTAAACTTACATAAAATCAATTTTATTTCAACACGTAAATATAATGTGACACTAAGCATATTCGAGGTACATGTGGTAGCACATAGTGTAAATGTAAACAGAAAATGAACCTCATTTTGTTTCATTTACATAAACACTTATTATATTTTAAAGAATTGAGGAACACTTAACTTTTTTTTAAGAATAACAGATAAAAATATAAATAAACTAATTGATAATTTAATTAAATTTTTATTGTAAAAATGTATAAAATTGATGTCTTAAGTCAATAGAAAGTCCAAGTGATAACCATTTTTATTTGAAATAATTATTTAGTATTTTTTATAGCATTTTTCTAGTTATTTTAAATTAGTATATAAAATTGAATAATGTTAGAATATTTACATAAGAAGAAGTTTTACCATATAATAAATACTCATCATTAATATATAAATAACGTTCCATATTAAAAATAATATTTTATGCATTTAATATTATTAAAAAACATGTTTTCATTAGTTATTAAAATCTGATGTATTAGACATTTTTATTTAAATAAATTATAGCGAATATAGAAAATAAACAACTTCACTTACTTGATATATTTTTTTCGGCTGCTGCAATTTCTGCATCGGAATTTTCTGTGCTAGATCGCGCCAAACACATATCAGTATATCTTTGTGTTAATCTCTGTTGTCGCTTTGACCGGATATATTCTCGATACCAATACGGAACTCCCGATTTTAATAAAGACTCTTGCTCCTTAAGTATCTCCTCAATGGAGAGATCCGCATCCTACGAAGATAAACCCATTGTTTATTATATATAATTTCATTAAGGTGATGTGCCAAGTCTGCTGCTACAGAGTTAGTGTCTTTTGAAATAAAAATTTAATTAATTTATATTTTATAATATACGGACCAGAGCACTGTTCTGAGGACACGGGATAACTTGATTCGCAAAAATATATGTATTGTTGAATATTCTCAACGTATTTTGGAAAGTGCTACTTCCTTTCGAGCAGATGTCAAAAAAATCGCACTTTCCAAAATACGTTGAGAATATTAATCAGTATATATATTTTTGTGAATCAAATTATACTCCCGTGTTCATAGAATAGCGCTCTGGTCCGTAGATCATAAAATATAAATTAATTAAATTAAGATAACAAAAGACACTAACTGCGTCACAGCAGACTTGATACATCATCTTAAGATGTATTTCTAGAAAACCGTATATACTATTATTTTACAATTTTTTATTTTTTGCAAACAAAAATATATTCGTATAATATTCATGTTTATGACTAATATTAACTACTACACAATTTCATATTAAAATTGTTTAATATTTAGTATAATAATAATAAATCATATTTTTACTTCAATTATAAAACTTAACATAAGTCTACCATTTTATAAATATAGATAATGCAATTTTTTATCTAAAATTTCGTATTATTTAATATAAGTAATATTGAATTTAATATAACTGCATTGCAAATATTAAAAATGCGTAATAAAGGCTTTTAGTAGAAGAGAGCACTCTGTGAAGAATATTTTAAATTATTCAGCTCTAAATATAAAGTACAAAATGCCAAATAAATATAAGCATTTCTAAAAGTAAAATTTACTAACTTGATCCGATTTCTCTTCTTTTTCTGAAACGTTACGTTCAAGAGATGAAAACATTTCTTCAAAGTGTCGATATTCTTACAAATACAAATATGAAAACACTTTCAGATTTAAATTAATTCACGTTTAAAATATTATATAATTTACTTTTCTAATATAGTTTAAAATTTTAGAAATTAAAAATATTTCTAAAACAGTTTTAATCGGTACGAATGCTAGGAAGTTCAACACAAAACTGGCCTTGTTGAAATTGTAAATAAGACAAATGAATATGGCCAACAATAATTACTCAGGTAAAATTTTTCGGATCACTTATGCTAAACAAAGGGTTACCCCCTCTTTTACAACTTCTGCATAACATTGTATGGTATTTAGAACACTTATTGACATTTCACTTAACTCTATTCTACAAACTTTTTTTACATTTTCTTTAAACTTAAGTAAATACATTGAGAAAAATTTTTAAAATTTGAAATTCTTCGTTGTAATTTGAGGACATGATGGACAATATTGCAAAATGTACAATCCTAAATTGTACAATATATTCATAAATTGGTAAAAATAAACTGAAAAATCATAATATTTACGTCTTTTATGAATACATTTTATAAATTTTGATTGTACTTTTGTAAATTTGTCTATTATGTCCTCAAAATATAAAAAAAAAATTACAATTTATTCAACAATTATTCTCTCAATGTATTAACAATTATTAAACAAAATTATTTTATTAAATATCCTGCAATATTTTTAAATATACCTTAATAATAAATTATTTACTGTTTGTGACTTATTTTCGTTTAAACAAATTTTGTTAAATAAATAATTGAACAAAAATTCTAAATAATTGTTGTAGTTAAGATTATAAAGTATCATAAACAAAATTCAAAAGATTATATGGGAAATAACTTTGTCAGACTTAAACGTATCTTTTCAATTAAGTTAAATACTGATCCTCGTATTAATTTATTTAAAACGTGTTCTGACATTTATTATATTTGAACACCTTAAATATTTGATCATCACTTTTAATTATATTGCAGTTAAAATTAATATTTAAATATCTTATTTGTCATTAAAAGAGTTACTAATAATTACGTGTAACAATTTATTAAATAACAACTTAGCATATAAAATTTTACATTTTAACATTTTATACTGCTATTATTTACTTGACCGATATATTACCATGTAAAATATTATTAAAAATTGGCCTTTCAATATTATCGTGCATCTGTTTACTGTGTCATAATTTATTAAACTGTACTATACTGTATCATAATTAACTTTGACGTAATTTAATAAATTATTGTATTTCGTACAATGATAAATTCATACTTCCATCCACTATCGGGCCAGTGCTGATCCGATCATTAATTAAAATACAGGTGCAGTATCGTGCGATACTAGTCTACTATAGAATCATTTTTTGTTTAAAATGTGAAGACCACAGTAATTTCTAAATTATTCGGCATAAATAATTTGCGCTAAGGAAAAAAATCTAGTTAATTTTCGTTATAAGCAGAATTCTCGTTGAATTAATCAGGCTATTGGTTATTCTTACTTAAATTAGATAACTAGAAATAATATTTTATTGTTGTCAGGAAAATTAACTGATAGTATTTAAGGACTGTCTTAAAGGCTAAAACTACTACACATAAAATTAAATTACATAAAAAATTATGTTATATCCTTTCTAAAAACACTGACGTAATATCATTTCGTGAATCCTTGTTACTTGGAAAGTATGAAAATATACATTCACTTATCTTAAATATAATTTTTATCTTCAACAAATAATTGATAGCGCATATTATGAAGATTAGTATTTAAATTAGTTGCTAAATAATAAAACCCAAGCTTATGAACGTTAATTCGAATAAATAACAGACTCACGATATTGAAAGGATTATAAATTAGAATGCTCTTTCGATCATTTTCCCATACCAAATTAAATTCAGAACGTCGAATTCATTAACGAACGATGTAACGATAACAGGCGAATATACTAGATTTGGATACTTCGTTCAAATAATGTGACATACTCGTGTATGAAAACAAACGTGTCTCTTGATTTGATCACGTTCAAATATTCTAAGGGGAATGATGGTAGGGGGGAGGGAGGTGGGTAGTTGGATTGCGTCCTGTGATTTGTGGTGGACGCTTAGGTCGAAATTGCGGAGAAACAGGCGAATTGGTCCTATATCAGGGTGATTAGACGTTATTGATGTTTCATCGGTATTGTTTCCCGGCCACAGGGAAATTCCGCCAGATATAATCGCGCTGCATTACGCCACAATAATTTATTTCGCCACAACTCACGGGAGATCACCTGTTATGTTTGTTGTTAAATAACAATTAAGCATTATGTACATTCGTAATATCGCCTTTGTGTTAAATGAAATTGAAGTGTCGCGGCGGAGGAATGTTTATCGCTTATGTTTATTCAAATTTAACATTTGAGTTATGCGTAAAAATTGATTATAACATTTTTCATTTGTTTGTATTTTCTTGACGTAAAAGCGTATAAAGACATTGCGGGCGATAAAAAGCATACGTAAGTATGTACTTATATTTATTTCGCAGCGAACCGAAGTGAATGGCGAAAACGTGACAGGGAAACGATATCGCAATATACGAGAAATAAAAGGGCGATGTACAATCGTAACAAGAAACTACAAATGGAAATAATTTTACCATTATCTCAAGAAGTGTCATTTGTTAGACTTTCTTTGAATCAATAATTTTTATCTGCTTATACGGCAAGTGTATGTATTATTACTGCAATACATTCGAATTGGAATTATACGGTGTAAAAATACATATACGTAATGCCATTATGTCGGGTGATATCATTATATTAAATTTTACTTATGCGACACGCAGAGTGCGGTCGAAATTGCATTGTGATTGTCAAATGTTTAGAATTAATTTTATAAACTCTCCAACTAAACTTAATCGCATGGCTCAGTGTTAATAATTAGTTTTGTTCCTTTTTTTTCATTCTTCCTTTTTTTTTTATTTTTTGAAGTATAGGAAACTCAATGATTTATGAAATATGCAGCTTAATTGAGAGTTATTGCTGCGTAAATTCGAATTCCCTGTTGCTAGGCGATAATTCACGATTGAATGATCAAAATGATACTTTATTACCGTTCGTTGGATTCGCTTCGATGTGCACAATATAACTGCAGTAAAAAATATATGATCATAATTTGATACTTAATGAATAAACACAATATAAAATTACTGTTGCAGAAATGAAAGGAAAAATAATAATAAAAAAGAACTGCGCGGAGTATTCAAAGTGAACATTTAAAAATGGTTAACAAGGTAAAACGCAATTTAATTACATCGCAATAAAAGAAATTGGTCAAGCCTCATTTGACTTTCTGTATAATTAAAAAATTAGTAATGCATCCATTGAATTCGTGTTTTCTCATTCTTTCAGTATAATGCGTGTACAATGGGTAGCTTTATATGAGAAGATAAAATAATGATGGTTGAATATTTTAAAATTTTGCTACGATATTAAATATCGGATAATTGAAATCTTGTTCTTAAGAATATTAAGTTAACAATTAAATTTACATTGCCTATATTGAATTAAAAAAGTCTCGTGCATTGGAATAAATAATAATAAAATTACTGTGCTAAAACGGTATTGTGCGCGGTAAAAATTATGTTAAAAAACATCAAATTATTTGAAAACATGGTAATTTTTCCTATATTGTATACATGTTTCATGTTAAGGTTCTAGCACAATAACTTTTAATGTATTTCTTTACGCACGAGATAAACAAAAAGTGATGCAAATATATTACGTTGGATCTTTTTGGTTGCGATCACAAATTTTGTTGTATCCATGCTGCAAAAAGTTGTCAGTAAGTCGACATTAGAGCCTAATACTCTTTTAAATGACAAAGAGCCTGTTTTGGGTGTCAAAAAGCCTGTTTTGAGTGTCAAAGAACCTGTTTTAAGTGTCACTCGCACAGATGTGGTTTCGAGCCTACTCAGAAATTTAAACAGCCATTGGGAGATAACTCTACATTGACAAAAATATGTTTATTTTTGTTAGGACCTTGATGTAAAATCAAAATTTATCGTGCCAGCATAGTAAAGAATGTAATGTTTGTCAAATATTTTAGTGTTTATAGTTTTCACTACAATTTTTATTGTTCTTGCACGGTAGTTTTACACTATATTTTATTTAATATTATAATTAATACACCAAGGTGATTTTTCGATGCATATCAATAATGATCCATTCGGTACCCACGGTTAATTAGTGAACAGATCAAAATTTGACATAATACAATGTTAAAGTGAGAGAATTGTTGGATATAATTCATTTGTTAAAATGTAACTTTAATTTTGCAAATATAATAAATATATCGCAGTACTAAAACAGACATAACAGTAGAAAAATTTCAAAAAACAATAATTAATAAAAAATAAAGTTAGATTTGACAAATAAAATAATTAAGGTTCTAATGTAGTGAATTCTTCTATCAGCGAAATAAGCATCGTTTTCTCCAGTATTATTTCGTATTTCTTTAATTTTGATACGTTTTTCATAGCAAATCTGATTTCGTTGATAATTTTATAGGAATATTATTTTTTCTCTACGGGTACGTTATATGTAGTTAGAAATAAATCCATCTATGAGAATCCTAACTTTATTTCACCTCACGTTCGACGTAAATCCGAGGCACGATTTTCCATTTCAAATCGAGCGTGTATCAAGAGTGTAGTGTCTCATCCATATCAATCGAAATGCCACTTGCTACTAAGCCATTGCAATAACATGCACATCTCAAGTAACATCTTATTCACAAATTTCTTGGTCTATTAAAAACACTTTGCTTTATTTACGTATACATCAGTTTAATGAAGTATGTATAATAGACTCAAACTTGACTAATTAATCAAATTTTAAAGTACCTATAATCT
Source organism: Leptoteleia sp. ZL-2020 (assembly GCA_022817305.1). Taxonomy (NCBI): domain Eukaryota; kingdom Metazoa; phylum Arthropoda; class Insecta; order Hymenoptera; family Scelionidae; genus Leptoteleia; species Leptoteleia sp. ZL-2020. The sequence continues at coordinate 14,708 of JABFPN010002927.1, forward strand.
ATCTAAAATATTTAAAGTGAATTAATGATTTGGAATATTTAAATGTAACAACTTTTATATGCTACCACTCATCATTTAGTGTTTATTCTCTTGAAGTAATAATTTAAAAATTGAGGAATCGATTTTTTACTTTATGTGTCGAGAAAGATAGATGTTTAAAATTAAAGGAAATATCCGAATTTTTATTTGAAAAAGAATTGTCTTATTATCTGAAGAATGAAAATTGTTTTAACAATATTTTAAGTAGGTCATATTTTAACTTTTATCCTATATTAAAATTTATTCAAAATTCGTTAGTATTAAATTTCGTAAAATCATAGACTTAAACTTATCACTGCTGTACTATTGGGTAAAAATACACGATGATCTAAAAGTGATAATGCATCTGCTGTCGGTAACAGAAACAACTCGTCGGTAACAGATTAACGCAGTCCTTTAGCCCAGTAGATACATTCAAAACAATTACTTATCAGCTTTAACAAAAGATGGTAACGTTATTCAAATTTGACAATACAACTAATGGATATCTTGTTACCAATTCTTAAAATATTATATAAAACTTCTGATTTCTGCTCAAAAAAATTAAACAATTAAATTTATTTTTAAAACATTGAATTGTATATTTGACTTTCTTGAAATAATATATAAATATTTGAAACTAAAATTGATTTTCCAATATTTGAAAAAATTAAAAAATGTTTGTTAAAATTTGCATACATAAATATTAATTATTACAATGATTTTTATTAGAATGGTTTTATTTTAATTTCAAGCCCAATTTGTTAGTAATATTATGAATATGTGAAATTGTATACTTAAGAAATTCAATTTATTCTCCAAAGATGTCTCTACGTACATATTTTTACAGTACTAAAAAAGTAAAAATATGATATAATCCCAGCAAAACGTAACAGTATTAAAATTGAAATTATTTGGAATGTATATATATAATATGTTTGTATATAATTCTAAATTTTTATCAATTTTCTATTGTTAATAATTCTAACAATTTTTCATAATATTACTAACTGATATTAGGAATCAGTATAAATTAAACTCCAATGAATTGAATTTCTTTATGAAAAACGAGAATTTAATACACACGAAATTATATTTATTTTAACAAATTTTGTTATTTTTGTTTTCACCGAATTTCACTTAAGATCAGTGGATAGTTCACATGACTAACATTACCAAGTATTTTCATCGTCCACAAATTATTTTTTAGAGTGTGACTATAAATCCAGAAGATTTATTGATAAATGTGACATAATGAATTGTTTAATACAGAGAAATGTACAATGCAAATGCGAAATTCTAAATAACATTAAAAGACTTGATTATTTAAGTACGTTATACAATATTTAAAATTAAAGTATGCAATATTTTTCAATAGAACTAAAGTTTTTTCAAAATCTACAACTTATACATGTCACCAACATTGTTAAATCTATTTAATGAAAGCCATTTTATAATTCACCATTCAATCATATTTTATTAATTTGAGTACATGTTCGATTTCGTGTTTAAGTACGCATCCAATTCTGTTTTTAATTTATGATACAAATTTACTTAGATGAAATTCATTCAACCTTGGCATCGACAGGCTTGGAAATGGTATGCTTAATTAGCCTGAAATCCGTTATTTGGATATCTCATCAAAGCAATATTGTACCTATATTATGACTTGACTTTTCATTGACATATATTGGGGATACCACATTTAAATAAACGACACGTAATGATTATACAACTATTAAATTCTGCATCACAGTTCTCCTTCAATAAAATAAGTTATTTAAAATTTTTCAATTTAATAATTATCGTACACGTTTCGCTGAAAAAATAAGATTTATCAAAGATAAGATTTTAATATTTAAATTTATGCAAAAATGCCTCTGATACACGAAGAGCGTGAATAATGTGCCAATAATTATCAGATTTCCGCGTTGATACGAAGACAATAAGAAAGTGATTGCGCTATAGACAAATGTATCATATCAACGTACAAACTTAAGGTCTGATACAACTTTATAAATAAAATACGATTAAACTACAATAAAAAAACAATTCGGTGGTGACTTCGACGTAAAGTAAATAATGATGTAACAATATGTTTAATATGAATTCAATTGCAGATATTTGTAAAACGTTGCAATTCAATAAATGACTATTATTAAGAGGGATATCTGATCGGGTAATTGGTAATGGGAGCAAAAGTAAACGAGGATTGAAACGCGGCGACATTTGCAGGGTAGGGCGGCACCAGTCAATTGTTGATATCGTGATTTGTGGACTGTGGCAAGTGTATACGTGGTGGAGGCTGTCGACACTCGACTTTACACTTTGACTCTTCACGGCGTGCTTTTCCCATCGGAATGTATTCAGCGGAGCCCCAACACAACAGTACGAAAAGACCACCTGTAATAAGCGCGTAACGGTATATCCAGATGGGACGGTGGCGCCACGTGGAGCGAGGCGAAACTACCTTCTAGGCGAGGTCGAGACGTCGAGAGTGTCGAGACCTGTGCCGCATACCTCGATCGGATCGCGTTCGAAAGGCAACCGAAGCATCGTTGCGGCCTTTCGTGGTCGGTCCCGCGTCCGTTGTTCGCCGTGCACACGCGCATTTGGTTCACCGCCGAGAAGCCGACCAAAAGGCCTTTTCGCCCGTCCGAAGGTTGCGGAAGGGGTCGCCGAACAGTGATCGGGTTTCCCCCCCTGGGAAACTTGAGGAATTGGCGTGACCAGTTTTGACGTGTTATTGGTTCAGTGCTTAGATCAAATTCACATGCTGTTGCCGTCCGCCGAGTGTCGGTCACAAGTGCGCATCACCTCGGTACCAATTGTTCCCCGGGTTGGATAAAGTGGCGCGGCCCCCCTCAGCGGAAGGCGCGATCTGGAAGGTGAGCGAGACTTTGAGGGAGTTCAAAAATTGCCGTTTCAGCTTTCCGAGGCGAGGAGAAACAGGAATAGTTGTCGAGGCCGGTTTGAAACGGAACCGCTGCACGGATAATAGAATCCGGAGGTCGAGCCAGTGACAGCCCGTACACCCGGGGACATCAAAATATAATCAGATGCGCGCGGTATCGAAGCAACGATCAACTTTTACCCGAATAACCAGTCGTGTTTTGGCCCGACCCTTCGGCGAACTACCCGAACTCACTTCTTTTTTTTTTATTTGTCCTTTTCTTTTCCCTTTCTTTCTCTCTCCCTTTTTTTTCTGGGAGCGCACATTTCGGTGCGTTCCTTTCGGAATGAAGGAGAGAATCGCTTGGCCCGTTTGAAACAGGTGCCTGCCGCGCGACCCGCTCTAAGCAGAATTTGTTGCATTCTTGAAATTTTGGTACCGGCTCATCGTATCGTACCGTCCAATTTGGCGCCAAAAGCAAATTTAAAAAGGCAGCTTGTTATCTTGTTATCTTCTCGACCGAGCTTTTTGGTCGCTCGTAGCCGATGTTTATTACCGCAGTACCATTGGCGATTCCTCTTGAATCTTGGGTTTGTTTATTTTACAAAAGGGAATGGTAGAATGGGAAGGGGACCGCGGTTGCTCGTCGGGGTTTCGCATGAATGGCGCAAATCTCGGCGTTCCTGCGACTGTGTCGCAACTCGAGATTCCATTACGAGGATCCTTTTACTACCACGATGTATCGATCCCGGTACCGAGATTCCTCAAAGATTCCTCGTGTCGCATTGCCTAGCGAGCCGCGACTCGAGCCAAAAGCAGTCGTGACAAAGAACTGAACGTAGCCATTGTGAATTGCTCGCCTTCAAATGAAACGTCGCATTGTCTCCGGGTAATCGGATCCTGCGAAAGTGCGCTGATTATTTCCAACGCGCTTTAATTTCGTCGATCGATTATTTCGCCGGAGCAATTTCGCGAATTTGTAATTCGATCGGTTTAATATAAATTTGCCTCGCGGCAACTCGCTGTTATGGCCGATCGTATCGCGTAATTGAAACAAGAATGCAAGAATGTAGCGGTCTTTGGATAAAATCGCCACCGCCGGAATTCTATCGCAGTGCCAGGGGATTTCGGATTCTTCGTTTCACTTCATTGACGTTGCGCGTTAAATCGCCTCATATTCCGTGTAATAACGCGGTGAAAGTATGCAAGGGCAATGAATTACGCACGTGCAGACCTCCTAGCAACGGTTAGTCAGTTATCTTCACTTTCGTGTACGCTATTAAACGGCCGCATCTCGCGGCTCTGCGCTCCGTTCTTTCTTTATCTAGTCGTTCGAGGCAACTCCGGGCAAATGCGCGCCTCCTAAGTGGATTACACAAACAACCGCAAATACATTTGTGAAGTGTTCCCAAACGTGGCATCATATTGCGGCGCTTCTCCTAAATTCCGTAGATAACCTTGCGAAGTTTGCATTCAAATTGTTTCTTCCTGAATCAGAGGCAAGTTTCAAATTGGTCAATTTGTGGATGTACGCGGTCGATTTTGATGTGCCACTAACTTGAGTATTAAAAATAATGTTTTTATATAAAAAATTGTAATATTTCGTTTCAAAATTTATTGTTGTTTTTTGAAATATAAAATTCTAATAACGTCGATAGTTTCGTATGTTCCCAGGTAGAAATTTATACAAGTTAATAATTTGCAAGTTCATCTTTCATATTTACAAGTTACTTGTAAGATATTCCAGGGGGATCCTTGTCAGTTTTGTCACGCTATAACTCGTAACATGCTAAATATAAAAACTTGCAAGAAATTTGATAGTTTTCTTTGCTAGTAACTAACATTATTCTTGTATGATATTCTTGTAAGATATTATACGCAAAAGAAAAGAAAAATATGTATCTAGAAAAGTCAAACTAGTAAAATATTAACAAAATATCTTACAATTTGAGCTAGAATGGAATTCCTAAGATAAAACTTGCTAATATCCAATCATTACCAGCAAAATTTTTACACGAGTTATTATTTTTGTAATAGAATATTAAATTAATCGTCCCTATTTATTATAATATAAACTTTCAATTTTTGCTCACTTAGTTTAAAATTTTAGGAAATTTTTCCACTCCCGTTAGATCTTAATGAAAACAAGCGTAAGAGTTGTCAATTATATCGCTCAAAGTGGCGACGATAAAGAGAATCGTCACTCTCTCGTTCTCGCACTTCCTCATAAAGTACACTGAGAAAAATGAAATAGTATATTTATCAATAAATTCTGGGGTATTGAACCTATATGTACTCTGTAGGTGTAACTGTAATAATTTATGGAAAAACTAAGTATATGTAATGCATACAGTTCTAT